>APFE031491304.1:0-79079 GCA_000404065.3 Pinus taeda | reverse complement strand
TTTTACATTAAGTTAATATATAATTGCAAAATGAAATCATTATAATGAACTAATTAATCTAGGGTTATTTTGCATAAAAATACATGGAGGTAAACCACATTTCCATTGCACCTCTTGTGAAAATTTGTATACTTGCTTGTTTGTGGAAGCCAAGAAGAAGAGAAGTCTTTTGTTGCAGCTAAAAGAGAAGTCTTTTGTTGAAGCTAAAAGTGATGTCTATAGTTTGCTTTTCTTGTTGACTTGTAGGAAGCAACACTCAACAAATGGGAAAATCCAAGAGGCTAAGAACAACAAGCAATGTTTGATATCTTATTAGATTTGGAAGTGAAGAGGCAAAAATATGCCTTCGCATTGACATGCATACAAGAATCTGTTGATGACAACATTCTTCGCCTAATTTCAGATGCAAAAAATGCCAAGGAGGCGTCGCATACACTAGAGAGAAGTTTTGGTGGAAGGGGGAGCATTGAAGTTGAAGGTAAAGGGGATCTATAGCTTCAGCTCTACATCATGAAAAGTTTGTTCAATCCCACTATGCACAATTGTAAGTGGATGAAGATTTGGTAAATCTAGGAACAAATCTTGGTAATGAGAATTTGGTGAATTGAGCTTGCTTATGAAATTTTGGTCAATCATGCAATAGAGCTTGCTCATGATAGTGAAGCTATCATCTAAGGAGTCAATATTATGGTGAATCCAACAACTAATAATGTTGATGTAAATTTCGATGAAGAATTGTTGGCTAATGATAAATCATTGCTCGTAATGCAACAAAAACATCATCTTGACATGATGCTATTTTGTGAGATAATCCCACTTGAATATGAAAACCAAGTTGAAGACAACTTATTTGTAGCAACACATGTTGGTACAGAAGTGGAAGAGAGAGGCAGAGAGACAAAGATAGAAGCAAAGGCAAAGAAGGAAGCCCACAAAGAGAAAACAAAGATAGAAGAAGATCTACATAAGGAAGCACAACAAGAGGAAAATCTTAATTCAGAGCAGAATGAAAAAAACCAACGTATTTCTCTAAATAATTTTCTAACATTGATTTCAAGTGTGAAGGGACACAAAACGATTATGAAGAAGTGTTAAATTTCCTTCAAGCATGGCTTGCAACACCGTGCCTTAATAAATTCCTCATAGAAGCTGCAAAAATGCATGTTGAAGACATCTTGATGATGAAAACATCAATGTAAGTTTTAGGTATTAGATTGTTGAAGACATGAAATTGTATCATAGTATTATGTTGCAGCACATTGATGATGAAAAAAGCAGTAATTGAGATAATATGTGGCAATAATCCACATACAAGTCTTTTTTTGAAGAAGTCCATGATAAGAATGGAAGACATGCACCAACAAATGGAGAAACATAGGTTTGAAGGCTACAAGAAAGAGAAAAACATGAAATAATTTAGAAGCTATAGGATATGGAAAAAGAAAAGAAGAAAAATAAATGTAGTTGAAGTCAATTTTTTAAATTGTAAGCCTGGCTATGACATAGACCAGCTGTTGTGTTAATTGAATTTTTATGTGTTTGTAATTAAGCTGGAGTGTTGGAGAATCTTATTTCAACTATGTCTTAGGTGTCAAAATTGTAGCTCCAAGTGTAGTAGTTGTTTCACTTAATGGAGTTTGGAGAATCTTATTCCAACTATGTGTTAGGTGTCAAAATTGTCCCTCCAAGTGTCCTAGTTGTTTCACTTAATGTAATTTAGTCTAGTTTCACTCCATTCATTTATCACTGATATTTCCAATATTATCTTATTTAAGTGATTTGTAATAGTGAGGAAAACAATACTTTGCCACATCACATTGCTCTCTTCAAACCATATCTGAATAGTAGTAATGAAGATCAATTGAGGGAATGCTTATCACAAGCCAAATTGATTATGTACCAAGTTGGCTATTATGCAAATGGGTACGAGTTCCAAAAATGTAATTTTTTTTTAATTATGACGTATCTATCTTCAACCACTTTATGTAGCCTCATAGTAGAGGCAAAATGGGAAGTAAGGAATAGGAGCAGCAGGTTCTGTCTCTCTCACTTGTTTACACTTATTTACTATTTCTAGACAAAATCTTAGTTTGTATTACAAGGATATTATGGATACTTAGCGCTACATGAATATAGCCACGTGAAGTATCACACTCCGAGTTATTGTGAAAGGAAGCAGAGGTCTGCAGAAGTTATCCTGAAGATAGGACAGGTCTCTACTATATCGTCATGGAGATTAAAGGCTTTTATGGTCTACAAAATGATAGATTTTAATAGCTGTATTAGTTATTTTCAGTCTCATATAATGGGATTGTATTGTCTTTATCATCATACCTACATTTTATTTGCTATGTCCTGTAACTAAATGGGAACGGCAATCTGATGGCGAAATGTCAAATACCTTTGGACAACTGTTGAGACGACAACAATTATGGTGAGACGATCTGTTGACTACGTGGAACATTGTTTCTTTAATGCTTAGACGTACGGCCTGAACGTATCTTTGAAAAATAATCGTGTGCATTTGAACCTTCTCGCCAGCATTATCGGGTGCACATATCCTTCACTTGTAAATATTTACTTTGACAATACAGGGCATGATTAACAACTATGATGAACTGTAATGTTATGCATAAAGCACGCTTGCTAATCCTTTATCTTCACGTAGGTCCAATGGTTTTATATACATTATACTATATCATTAATTAATTACTGAGAATATTGATAAGAATTTATTATCATTTTCGGTTTTGTGATTTATATTACAGCGGCTGACATAACATTTTTAGTTTTCTGATTTAGCATATAAGCACTTTACAACACATCTAAAATGTAAACGAATAGATGAGTAAAATGTAAAGTCTAAAAATGCAATTTAAAATATAAAGTGTATTATAATGTGCAGTGTAAAAATTAAAATTTTAAATTTAATTTTAATTTTAATTTTAATGTAAAGTAAAATAGTTAAAAATAATGGAGAAATGGTTATATGGTTGTAACGTATCTCTTTAGTTTAAGATTAGTTCCTAGAGCTTAGGAGGTTGTTTACAACTACTTATTTTTCAGTGATGTATTTAATATTGTAATATTCATTGGATGTAATGTAGACTGAACGTGAGAGTGAGTCTCCTCTTTGTTTGAGTGCAGTCTCCCTAGGTGCCGTAGACACCTGTGAAGCTGCAACTCCTTCATTTAATTCAAACTGTGATTTTTATCTTGGTATCACAACTTAGGGTAGAGATAGGCTCAAATTTTTTTTTAGGGGATGTATCATTAGTTACATTTCTGTAGTGGTAGGAGTACATGTAAATGTGTCTGTGTGATCAGGTGGAACTGCAGTAACACCTGGAGCAAAAAAGGCGTCAGATAACTGATCATCTCTGAGCCGAAGGAAGGGTTGGAGTGGAATTTTTTTTGGGGAAGGTGCAACAATTAGCGCGAGATTTTAAGTAACAGTCACGCCATTAGCACGGGTTTGAGGCTGAAAATCGCACCAAAGAAAAGAATGACCAAATTGGCGCGGATCTGTGGCTGTTAAGCGCACCAAAATTCGTGCACATCCTAAATTTTCATTTTCCGCAATTAGCGCGGATTCGGCGTTGATTAGAGCGCCAGCCTTTTCTATATGAAAATCTGCAATTTTTTGTTGCAGATCAGGAGTTGCCCGGTGGTGGCACGTGGATATTTTGCTCTGTGGCACCAAATTTGATTTGCCTGGTGGTGGCGAATTGAGGATCCTTGATCAGCTTGGAGGTAGCAGATCGGATCTGCCCGGTGGTGGCGAATTGAGGTTCCATGATCTGTTCGGTGGTAGCAGATCGGACCTGCCCGGTAGTGGCGAATCAGAGCTCTGTGATCTGCTCGGTGGAAGCAGATCGGTGTTTTTCCCGGTGGTGGTGCATTGCAGCTCCTTGATCTGTTCAGTAGAAGGAGATCGCGCTTGCCCGGTGGTGGCGCGTTGGAGCTTGCTTGTTGATCTGTTCGGTGGTAGCAGATCGGTTTTGCCCGGTGGTGGCACAGTGAAGTCCCTGATCTGTTCGGTGGCAACAGATTGGACTTGCCCAGTGGTGGCACAGTGAAGTTCCTAATTTGTTCATTGGCAGCAGATCAGACTTGCCCGGTGGTGGCATCATACCTTCACGAGTCTGACAAGCTCGATGGAACGAACTTCTCTAACTGGAAGTTCAAAATGCAAAGTTTGCTGGAGAGTGCGAATGCATGGTTGATCGTCTTGGGAAATGAGCAGAGAACTGGAACACCGGCCCAAGAACAGGACTGGGATAAGACAGAAACAAAGGCGAAAGTCATACTGAAAATGTCAGTCAATGACAACATTATCCCCCATATCAGAGATTGCAGGTCGGTCGCAGATATATGGACCACAATTAAGAATCTATACGAGACACAGGACACAAATCGTGTTCTGGCACTCAAGGGAAAATTGTTTGCATTAAAGATGGATGAGAATGAATCCGTTGGTGGATTCATGGCCAGAGTCAAGGATCTGAAAGAAAAATTGGGAGCCATTGGAGAGAAGGTATCAGATTCAGATCTCGTTACACTTACACTGAACAAAATGACCGATGAATATCAGACATTCATCTCAGGGTTGTCAGCGAGAGAGAAAGCCCCCTCGTTTGATGATCTGACATCGATTCTGCTCTAGGAGGAGGAACGAAGACAGAATCTGAAAACTCAAAGCAATGAATTAGCTCTGATGGCGAAGAGGCGATAGTACAGAGGAAAGCAGCACTAGCACCAACATCAGCATCAGCAACCGCAGCAGCAGCAGCAGAAAGGGGCCAACTCTTTTCAAAAGAAATCATTTAGAGGTATGACTGATAATTATGCTAAGAGAAGTTTTTACTGTGGGAAGCCTGGTCACCAGATTAAAGAATGCTATAAGAGGCAGGCGGATGAAAGAAAAGGAAAACAGAGGAAACATCAGGGGTGTTTTGCTGGAGAAGAGGATGACCACAGCCATGATGTTCGATTATTCACAGTCGACTGTGCACTTTCAGCATCAAAAGGAGATGAGGATAATATATGGTATGTCGATTCTAGTGCATCCTCGCATATGACCGGTAAGAAAGTTTGTTTTGAGTTTCTTGAAGAGTATGCATGTGGATCAAAAATTTACTTAGGAGATGACAGTGGGTATGAGATCAAAGGTTGTGGGGATATTCCTGTGAAGCTACCTAGTGGTGACATCAAACATCTCAAAAATGTTTTATGTGTTCCGGGAATTATAAAGAATTTGATCTCTGTCTCTATGATAATAGACCAGGACATGCAGGTGAAATTCTTCAAGAATGGATGTGTCATTCATGATAGCCAATTGGAGACAGTTGCAACAGGAGTATGCGTGGGGAATTTGTAGATACTGGATGCAAGGAGCATGCCACGACAAGTGATGGTTGCAGCAACATCAACAGTCGAAAATCTCCGACATCAGAGATTTGGACATCTCAATTTGCAAGACCTCATCTTACTTCAGAAGAAAGGTATGGTCGATGGACTTCCTGCTTTACATAATATCAAACTGGAATGTGATGGATGTGCATTAGGGAAGATGCATAGAGATGAATTCCCTTTGCATGTTAACAGAAAAGAAAGAGACATCCTAGAACTAGTGCATACAGATACTCTGGGACTATGCAGACTAGGTCTTTAGGAGGTGCATACTGACTTTCTACTATTTACAGATGAATTGCACTAGGTTCTCTTGGGGTATTTTTTAAGCAAAAAGAGTTCAAGCTCTTCGATATTTTAAAGAATTCAAATCTATGATAGAGAACCAAACAGGAAAGAAGATAAAGATTCTCTGCTCGGACCAAGGGGGAGAATACAGGTTAGAGTGAGTTCATGAACTTCTGCAAGCAGCATGGGATTATACAACAATTCACAGTGCCACACACTCCACAGCAGAATGGAGTAGCATAACGCAAGAACAAGACCCTTGTGGAGTGCGCGATAAGTATGCTTCAAGGTAAGGGTATTTCTAATGGTCTTTGGGCAGAAGCCATTAATACTGCTGTTTATTTGAAGAATAGGAGTCACACCAAATGTCTTGGCTTCAAAACCCCCTTTGAAGCACTGTTTGGACTCAAACCAACAGTCGGTCATTTAAGGATATTTGGATCTAAAGCTTTTTCTCATATACCTAAAGCAGATAGGAAAGAGCTAGACACCAAAGCCTTGAAATGGATATTTGTAGGATATGGCACAGAGTATAAGGCATACAAGTTATATAATCCTGTGACTCATAAAGTGTTTGCAAGCAGAGATGTCATTTTTCATGGACAGACAGAAGATGGAAAGGAAGACTCTAACAGTGACAACCACATTCCATTCCTGATAGAACTTAACAGTGAAGAAGAAGAAGAGCAGGAGCAGGAGCAGGAGTAGAAACATGAAGAAGTAGCACCAGATAGCATAATAAGTGATGATGCACGCCTGGAGAGTGCTGAAATGGATAGAATTGAGGTAAGTCCTTTACCTAGAAGATCAGGTAGGAAGACTAGACTACCTGCTAAATTGAGAGGCTATGCTTTAATGTCCAAAATTTTAAATATTGTAGAACCCTCAAACTATGAAGAAGCAAGTAAATTAGATGAATGGAGGGCTGCAATGCATGAGGAAATGGAATCAATATATAGAAATCATACTTGGGACTTAGTTGAGTTTCCAGAAGGAAAAACCCCTATAGGTTGTAAGTGGTTGTATAAACCTAAGATAAATGCAGATGGGAGTGTAGAAAAATTCAAAGCTAGACTAGTAGCAAAGGGTTATTCACAACAAGAAGGAATTGATTTCGATGACACCTTTACCCATGTAGCTAAACTTAATACAATTAGAATGCTAATCTCTTTAGCAACAAAACATAAATGGAAGCTACACCAGTTAGATGTTAAATCTGCATTTATGAATGGAGAATTAAAGCAAGAAATATATTTAGTACAGCCTCCTGGTTTTGTGAAAAAGGGGCAGGAGCATTTAGTGTGTAAACTACATTATCTTTATGTTTGAAACAATCCCCCGGGTCATGGTATGATAAAATTGATTCATTTTTTATTGAGCATGGTTTTCATAGAAGCCTCAACGATCCAAACATGTATACCAAGATAAATAAACATAGGCAAATCATTTTGATTTGTTTGTATGTGGATGACAAGATAATAACAGGGAATGCAGATAATTTGATCAAAGAAATCAAGCAGCAAATGTCACAGGTATTTGAAATAAAAGACCTTGGTGATCTTCATTATTGCCTAGGATTGGAGGTGTGTAAAGATCCTGGTCAAACTTTTCTAACCCAAGGAAAGTATGCCAGAACCCTGTTCGGAAGATTCAGAATGGAATAGTGTAAAACAGTAGCAACACCATTGCAGCAGAATCTTAAGTTAAGCAGTGACGATGGCACAAAACAGGTGGATGCTACTTTGTATAGACAGCTAATCGGAAGTCTCATCTATCTCACGACAACTAGGACTGATCTGGCATACTCTGTTAGTGTGCTGAGCCAGTTTATGTCCAAACCACTTGACAGTCACTGGAATGCAACAAAATGTGTGTTGAGGTACCTTAGTGGTACTTGTAATTATGGTCTTTTATACACTGACATTTCTGATGTTACTTTAGCAGGTTATTCAGATTCAGATTGGGCAGGCAACCTGGATGATCGTAGATCCATCAAAGGATATGCATTTAGTATTGGATCCGGGGTTATTTCGTGGAGTAGAAAAAAGAAAAGTACTGTAACATTATCATCATGTGAAGCTGAGTACTAGGAATTGTGTGCAGCTACATGCGAAGCCATCTGGTTGAGGAGATTGCTTAGCGATGTAGGCGAAGGAAAAAGAGAAGCAACCAGCATCAAAACTGACAACCAGAGCACGATAAAGCTTGCATACAATCCAATTTTCCATAAAAATACTAAACATATTGACACTCAGTTTCATTTTGTTCGAGAAAAGATATAGTCAAAAGAAACATGTGTGGAGTATTGTAACACTTGTGATAATTTAGCTGATATTTTTACTAAGCCTCTAGGGCCAGTAAAGTTTGAGTTATTTAGAGGGATGTTAGGCGTGCAAAATAACCCTTTCTCCATTAAGGGGGGGAGTTAATAATAATGGAGAAATGGTTATATGGTTGTAACGTATCTCCTTAGTTTACAATTAGTTCCTAGAGTTTAGGAGGTTGTTTACAACTACCTATTTTTCAGTGATGTATTTAATATTGTAATATTCATTGGATGTAATGTAGAGTGAACGTGAGAGTGAGTCTCCTCTTTGTTTGAGTCCAGTCTCCGAGGTGTCGTACACACCTGTGAAGCTCCAACTCCTTCATTTAATTCAAAGTGTGATTTTTATCTAAAATGTGAGGTACACTAATAAAATTAAATGGTTAATAATGTAAAGATAACATATTATTGTTTCTTTAACCTGTTATTTATTTTTATATTATTAATTGTATAATAATATTGTCACATATTATTAATAACTGTTTAATATATTAAATAATTGTTAAATAATTATTTTATTAATATTAAATACGGAGTATTAAAATTTTGAATTATTTAAAGAATATTTTTGTTATAATATATTAATTTATTTGGTTGATAAGAAATGTAATAATTGGGTCAAATCTCACTAGCATAGTTGGTTGAGGAAGGACCTCCTTGGTAAGGCAACCCACGATGCTCGTTGAGGATGCACCTCCATACTAGGGAAACTGAAGATCAAACCTCATGGAGGCTATTGCGCTTGTGCTAGGGGAGGCCAAATGCTAAAATCTAGTCATCTTAGGGTTGGTGTGCCGGAGGTCGAGCGCTATTCCCGTGTAACTTTGACAACTTATATGCCCCTCGATCGAGGTTTCTCAAGCCACTTGTCGAGCCTAGAGGAACACAAACAAACAACTTGACAAAAAAAACATAATTGTTAAGGAACATAACAATCTAATAATAATTGATCATCGCTCAATATAATTAACTATAACTAATTGTAATTGTACACAAAGAGTTGTAATTAGATATAGGGAAATATAATTAATAATCATGAAATTATCACTAATTATAATTAGATTTACCTAGCCATGTTCTTAAATGAATAAGTTTTGACAATTTTAATTTAATTAACCAAGGTTATTAGGTGGATGGTAGGGATTTAACTTCCACGGAATGTTATAGAATATTCTTAATAATAGTCACATATTAATGGTTGAGATTTACCTCAAAGTAGTTATACTTTTTCTACACATTTAATTAAATTAAGTAATCGAAAATACATAATATAATTAAATATCATTTGAAATGAGTTATGATTGTTTGGACATGTGGTATTGATAAGCCATGATATTGACCCTTGTGATTGTAACAAAGCCTATTTATAGGTTAAAAATGTTCATATTTAAATAGAGGATGAATCTATATGTTTAAGAATTTTGTTACATGTTTTTTAAATGTATATATATTTAACTCATATGTTAATTCTTTTCTAAAAAAGGCCATATAAATTGAATCACTTGTAATAATATCAACCCATAATAATAATCAAAACACTTATCCACTACCCATCTCATATTGTCCAAATTAAAAAAATAAAAAAAATCATAAAAATTAATTAAATTATAACTTTAGGTTAATTTATTATTATTATATCGTCCCACGACATTCTTTTCAAAAGAACTTCCCTACCATAATCCACTCTCAAATCATTTTTAGATGATTAAGAATGGTCTCTGGTAAGATATAAAGTTACAACAAAAACATATAAAAATAATAAATATAATAAATAGAAAATACAATCATAAGAAAGAAATTAGTAATTGTTAATACTAGAGAACACTTCCTATGTCCAAATTGTTCGCTTTGCAGCCTACAAAGAAGCCCAGTCGTGGAGGGATGTAATGGAGTGTGCCAAACGGCTGGGCCAATTGGTTACTAGTTAGGGTATGTACCATCCTAGGCGAAGTTGTGGAGGGATGAAATGGAGTGTGCCAAATGGCTGGGCCAATTGGTTACTAGTTAGGGTGATGTAGTCTCCTAGGTTTGCTTCCTTATACGTTTGTTTCCTTATTTCATCTGTTGCTTCCGGGATGCTGGTTGCATTAAAAAATTTTCTCCATTTTTTCAAGATTAGTGATTCTCCGTCTTTGTCGCCTTTAGGGTACTTTAATTTTGGTTTTGGCTTTAGTTCCTTCGAGTCCCTCAATATTTATATAGTTAAATAAAATCTTGCACAAAATAATGACATATATGATATATTTATGTGCGAGTAATATTTACTTTCTAAAAATCTCATTAATTGAAAATCTCATAATTAATGTGTAGGGAATGGTTGCTCATCATATATTAACCATTTCATATTTTCCATTGTGTTCATATTATCTAGACAATTTCATATGTTCAATTGTGTTCATATTATTTAGACAATTCATATAAGGTAAATGTTGTGAAAAATTAAACTACATTCCCGGACCTAGGAATCTGTCAATTGACTTCAAGGAATAATTTCAACCTAAGCATTTGATGAGTGGGTGAAATAAATCCAAATTATGTTGACACAAACTTAAGTGTTCATGAGCCTGATTCTCCATACAATTGTTAAGGTAAATGAAGTTAATTATTTTAATTGAAACTCAGTGCACAAAATAAGATTTTTATGTTGTTTTCATAAAACTAAAACTCATCTGGTTTACCACTGCAATGAAAAGCCGGAAGTGGGGAGGATGGTATGTAAATTAAATGAATTTATTATATATATAATTAAAATAAGAATAAATAATAATTTCAATCAAAATGAATTTAACTATATTAAAATTTGTCCTTCACGCGAACTTCTTTATTAAATTAAAGAAATTGCTAATAGGGATATAACATAGTTTTGGAAGGGATAAAGAATTAAAAAATATTCCCTATTTAGTTTTGTTAACAAATCTCAAAAGCTTTTTATTAAAATTTAAAGAATATTAAAAAGGATATCAACTATAGTTTTTGGAATAGGATAAAAGAATTAAAAAATATTTCTAATTTGAGTTAATATTTGTTAACAACTTGTACATCAAAGAAATATGCATTCATAGTTTTTCTCTATAATTTTAGGGCAGCATATTCCTTACATCTTCCTGAAAATTTCTTGCTCTTTGTTGTGTGAAGTAAGCCTTTTTTTCTATACACATTTTCATTTTATTGTAACGGAAAATTTTAGGTTGCTTACTTTTGTAGCTTCACGGGAATTAATAATACCTATATTTTCTGAAAAGTGAACTCTTTCAAAGTTTATAAAACATAAATATATTTTTTAAACTTCAAATTAACATAATAATATACTCAATATCGAACATTTAAATCGACATATATATAGCTAATTTTTTTATCTTAGATAAACTGGTATAACTCTTACTATATATATCTTTTTTATGTTATTGAATTTCATTAAAATTGTATATGCTATATTTGAAAAATAAATATATAAAAATTAATAATTTAAAATCAAATTATGTAATAAAAAAATAAAATTAGATAGCGTAGACTGTTACTTAAATATTATATCCAAAATTAGAATTAATAAAATTTTGTTATGCCTAACAATATTGAATTAAAACAGTTCAAAAATATACTAGCATAAATCTATTTATACTATTTATAAGGGTTATATTTAAAATTGGATTGTTTCTATTAAAATATTGTCATTATTCACAAAGGTCAACTTTTCCTTTTATCATAAATTTGGAATTAAGACGGATCTATATTTGTTCTTTATTTATCCATTTATATAAATTACATTTAACTTTCAACCACCTTATTACAGTTTTGTTCTTCTTGCAAGCTATTTTGTGATATTTAGAAGAGACTACTCAACAATAACCTTTAAAATAGGCCAAAACATTTAAAAATTCCTTCTAATTTGAGGTAATATTTTTTAACAAATTGTACATCAAAACAATATGCAGTCATAGCTTATGTTTGGTTTTTCATTACATTAATCAATTTTAAAAATGTAAATTTACTTGGTTCTTTATATTAATTATATACAAAATATTAATATAATAAATATGTTAATTACAATAATGATAATTAGAAAATAAATTACCAGTAATTTTAATTGAAGATTTTTGGAGTTTTTTCATTTTTTTTGGAAATTTGAATAGTATGTTAAATACCTTTTGTAAATTATAGCTTAATAAAAGAAAAACATATTTAAATGTCAAAAATATGTAATGATAATAATAATGAGAACATTGATCTCCTTTAAATAAATAAAATAATTTTAGTATATTTGATTTAAATAAATAAAATAATATTTTTATATTTTCTTTGAAAAAGTGAGATATTTTAAATTGTATCTATATTATTGTAAAATGTCTATTTAATGTATAAGATATATTTACAAGCACTATATTAAAAATTGGATTGCTTTTATTAAAATGTTGTCATAATCAATGAAAGTAAGTTTAGCCAAAATAAATTTAATATTACAGAGAATGTAGAATAATATTGAACTAACAAAATTACAATATTTAAAACTTGATTCATATCACATCTAGGTCAATGTTAACCTTAATCTAACAATATATTTATTTATTTGAAATAAATAAAACCTTCATAGTTTCTATTTTATCATTACATTCTTTCTTTATTTTCTTTATCAACTTATTCCATATATATAAATTAACTTTCAAATATTCCTTATCAACTTAATTATGTTCCAAAGTTTATAAACCATTAATATAATTTAAATATATTCAAAATAGAACACTTCAATAGACTATGAAGGTAGCTGGTTTTTTTTGTTTAGATAAACTTGGTATTAATCTCTCTCTCTCTCTCTCTCTCTCTCTCTTCTCTCCTCTATATAATTAATATATAATCACATTTATTTGCATAATGAAAATATATAATTACTCATAAGGTGTTTGTTTGAGAAGACTCCTAAATGCCTCTTTCATCACTATGTTAGATGATGAATAATAGTTAGTCGTGAAAGTTAATAATAATAATATCTCAATTAAAATAAATAAATAGTTAAAAAAAAATCAGAAATATAAACTTGCTCCAAACTATTTTAACTTTTAGCTTTGTTACTCCCCATGTTGGTCCCTTTGAACCTGCACCACACTGAAATTAGAAATTTCATGGTTCCTTCGAGATTGCACATACTTAAATGATAGAATTTCATGTAGAAGATTAATAGTCAATCACCAAATAATAATAAATAATAATTAACATATTCAGATTAATAATAAATAATAGGTTATAATAATTACCAAAAAAAAAAAATTTAACGCATGAGAAAATCATTTTAATTGTTTATCATCTGTATCTTTATATTGAGGGATAGCACTAATACACTTGCCTCTCTAAAATGATGCCTACTTTCTCAAAAATATCCCAAGCCAGGATTGGAGGCCTGCATTGCGTACTATTCTAGATGATATCTTAGATACATAGGGAGCCTTTTACGGACTCAAAATCTTTACAAACGTAGTCAAACGGTAAATTCAATTTATAGAGACTCTCTCGAAATTAGCAATTGATATATGCGTAGTTTGTAAGATATTCGAATCATGTAATACATTACGGTATAGAAATGTCTGTAAACTTTCGTTATGGTATACAATCTTTCGTTAATTTTGATTTATAGAGGGACTCGGGTGAATGCGCTACGTACTCAGGACGCTAAACTATGTGGTTTGATTTTTTTCTTTTAAAGAAATAATTTATTGAACAATTAATATGAATAAAGATTTTAACTGAATATAAGTTAATGGTATAGGCTTGGAGTATGCTGTAAAATTGTTTTTATTTGGCTAAGAGCTAGTATTTTCTCAAATTTAAGGAAACAGGTTAACGGTCCAAGACCCAGAGGCATCTGTAGAAGTGGAAGTCTCCTCTCCCTTATGGATTACCAGCGAGTTATTACAGGTGGTCTGGTTTTCCTTGATAACAGTGATGAGTCAAACCTACATCGGCTGATAGCAGCCAGATATTGCTGTCATCACTGTTGGTTTGACACATATTGCTGTCATCACTGTTGGTTTGACACGTGAGTTTGATAAGTTTCCCCACCTTCTAGAAAAAAAAAAAAGTTAATAGTAAATTTCAAAACAAAATGAAGTCAATAATTATATCTATGAAATATTTTAAAATTTACAAAATAAAAATATCAAAATTATAATATCTTGAATAAACATCCTTTCCTCCATAGGCTACCTTCCTCTATACATGAGAATCTCATTTATGTTTTTTTCAACACATCCAACGAATTTGCTGAAGAAGTTTGGAAAAAGCAAGGGTGGGATAATGTTCAGACATGCATGGACATCTAATGAGTATATACAGAATGCTAAAATAGCACGAGGGTGCGTGCACTAAATTTCATCCCTATCTTGTTGAATGGGTCTACTTTTGGTCAACTTTCAAATATACTCTCCATCCAAGTTCCAACTTCTAACTTCCACCATTTTGCATAATTAACTTGCAGCATTGACAATGGAAGGGATTTCCAACTATATCAAGATTTATATCAATCGGAGAGTTTAAATATATTTTATAATAAATGAGGTCAAAAAAATAATTAATTTGGTTAATAATATATCAAAATATTCTAACGATTGAAATATTGCAAAACTTACTCCAGCTTTCCTTATTCTTGAATTTCTTTTTACTTATTCTTGATTTTTTTTCCCTCTATGTACGTGGAGGAACGTGGAGAATTAGCCTACAGTGTAGAATGATATCCGAAAGAAAATCCAAAATATATAATAAAAGATGCTTTATATAATTGATATTGTTTATCTCTCTCAAGGAACTGAATCGACGACAGTGAGACTCTTTGTTGCAAGAGGTATCAAAGCGTTGAGTTCCAACATTGGGCCTCGAAGTCAAAGGTGAATTATTTCGTTTGCATACCTACATATAATAAGAACTATTAGTTTCCATTGTTTGGACGAAGCGAATTACTCGTGTTTGGTCTTAGATATATTTAAATTAATTTTTTTTGTCGGTTATTTTCTCTGTAGAAACTGAATATCACGCCAGCAACACTTCTCTTTCAACAAACCTGTATATGGTGACGAATTTGTTTATTTTTTCAGTAAAGACCATGTGGTTTAAGTCTAACATTTTGTTGTTATGTTTCAAAATGTATTTGTCTTAGTAACAAAATTGCGGTACATGTTTTCCATGGTTATTATATTACTGTAGTTGTCTTTGCCCATGAATACAAAAGAATAATATTTGTTAAGATAATATTTCTGTAAAGTATGTAAAGTACATTATGATGTAGATGGAGTTGATATTGAGAATTTTAGGTTATTTCAATATCTTTTTAGTTACAGTTGTAGTTAAGATTTTGTTTCCATTATTGTGGTCCACAAATGAACCTGGAATATGGTATTTTTGGGTTTTATGAACTACAAAGTCTCATTTTGTATTTGACTTTATGATTTTCCATGATATTGCAACTCGAAACATATGATCCCAAATAATAAGAAAAATGGATATAGTCTCCTCACATGACCTTGCTTTTATTTAAGGGGCAATGTAAAAAAGCATGATTCAGGTTTGTCTACAATTTTCTTCATAGTGGAATGTGAAATGTTACTGGATCTATTGCATTATATATGTTCATGTGTTGGTGAAGTAACATGTGTTAATAATTTTGTAATAAAATTTAGTGAGTCCATTTGATTTCATTATAGTCATTTACTAGGTGTTTAAAGGGAGTAAAAACAAAAACAAAATCCTAGAAAGCCTACATTTAATATGCAAATATTTGTTCAAACATCAAAATAATTTCTTCATATATAAAATTTAAAATGCTCCTAATTCAACCAAATGTCTAATTATTGACAAAGGTTGATATAGGTGTTTTAAGGTTTAGTTTTACATTATGGAAATTTTCCCCTTATTCCATGATGGATTTTGTAAGCTTATATTAATACTACTTCGTTGCAGTTGAAAATCACCTTTTCATGAGATGTGAGGTTGTGTCCAAGTATCTTTGAAAAGTAATCTCATTTATAAGTTTTACATTGAAATTTTCTTAGAGTGTACACTATAGATATATGTGTGTGTGTGTGTGTGTGTGTGTGTGTGTGTGTAATAATAGTAATAAATAATTCTATTCTTATTAGTGGATGTTCTCATTAGAATTTGATGAGTGTATAGTGTTGCTGTATTTGTTGTTCTCTTCGTGATTAATGTGCTCTCCTTCACTTCTACATTATCCCTTAATTTAACCACTATCTATCTTCTTCATAGCCATGACTCTTTTTGTTGCATTAAATGAATATTGTTTTCATAATTGTTTTTTAGGATTACCAAGGGAAACTTTTATGCACAATCTTCTAGTTTTTCTATAGAAACTACATTTTTAGCTTTAGTTGCATTTGACTTTGGATAATGGTGAACAACACACACAATTATGCATGTATTGGATGGTCCTTAGAAAGAAATCAATGCCTAGTCACACATACTAAAACTCACTCACCATGATGGTTTATTCCTCTTGATAAGTTTTCCTCCAAATTATGTGTTGCATGCTAATGAGGTTGCAAGTACCATGGCAACATGTTGAGTCCATCTAGCAAACATGGCCATCCGTATCTAAATTTGAATTTTTGTTCTTCATAATTGAACTAACAACCAAATGTGTATGGTAGCATATGGGAGGAATAGAAGATCTGAAGGATCAACTCTGAAAATTGGAAAGTAAGCTCAGTATGTTCAAGGTAGAGATAAAGAAACTTACAAGGCAATACCTTGGAGTGCAAGAAAATTTCTAGGAGTTGACATACTAGGGACAAACCTTAGAGAAGGGAAATGATGATAGTAGGAAAAGTCACCATGAAACTGTGAAGCAAAATAAGCCCACCTCATGTTGGTCCTGTGGAGGAAACACATAAAACAAGAATTCCCTCACAAGCAGAAAAAAATCGAAATTATTTTTGTTAACATGTATATACATTGAGATATGGTTGAAAGTGTCATCGATGATGAACTTAGGACATTAAGTAAATATTTAAACTATTTTAGTTTTGTAATTCTCAATTTTAATTCTAAATTTTAAATTTTACTTATGTGACTTTCAATGATTGTTGAATTTGCATGACCATTATGTTTTGTGTGTGATTTCATTTTTCATTGTGATTGAGATATTGTCATTTGGTTCCTCTTACATTGCCTATGATTTTAGACTATCCTTTGATTTACATTATTGGGACCATGGAAGAAGTTGGTTAAGGTGGTAGGGAAGCCACAAAATTTTGATAAAGAATCAATCCATGGATAACATACTAAACTTTATTGGCAAAACTAATAGGAACATGGTAACAACAAAACATCATATGGTAGCCAAGTTGATTGGATAAGTCCATGGAAATGATGGATGATACAACAAGATTTAGGGTGGTAGAAAAGAAGCATAGTGGGCCCATTATGACTGTTAAAACTTTATTAAATGACATGAATAACATGAAAATATTTCTAACTAGATGGGGAAATTTATTGAGCATAAGATAACTTCTGTTGATTTATTATTTGAACGACATGTGAACATACCTTTTATATTGTTCCCATGAAGGTTGAGAACATGGGAATAAAAAATGAGACAATATGGTCTGCTTCAGATGCATAGAGACAAGGTTGTCACTAGGTTATCTACAACATTGTGTAACATACCAAGTCATGTGTATATATGCATATGTGGTACATGTGTATGTGTATTTTGTTGTGAGAGTTGTACTATGCCATGTGTATAGGTATGTGTTGGGTAATGTGTTAATGATAGGTAGGTATGGGAATGTCTGGACCTGTGGGTTATGTATGTATAGAATGTTTTGTATGGACCCATGTTTAAACTAGATAGGTGTGGAACTCTCTCGGTCTACTTTAGGCTAGAAATGTACCCATGATTTGTAATGATTATGCTTGTTTTACGTCAAAAATGTACCTATGATAAGTAACGAGTACATATGTTTCTTTTGTCAACCAGGGTTGATAGTGTTCATAATTGTGGGATATATATATATATATATATATATATATATATATATATATATATATATATATATATATATATATATATATATGATGGCATAATCTCTACTTTTAAGGAACTGCCAGACCCTCCGCCACCTAGAGAGGGCCGACCACATCCCCCTCCTAGCATTGACAAAAGTACACCCTGGTCATTCTTTGATGGCACAACAAACCAACAGGGTTATGGTGGGGGCTTCATTTTGTATATCAGTGAACATCATTTCTTCAAAGTTAAGATGGGATTGGGAGCTGGGACTAATAATTATGTTGAGCTCATCATCCTCCATCACTTATTGCATTTCTCCTCGGGACACCAGTGCATCAATCTAAATATATTTGGGGACTCACATATTATAATAGACTGGTTCAATGCCATTTCTGCATGTCACACACACTCACTCAGCAACATATTACGTGAAGTAAATATTTTCAAGGCTGAATTTAACAATATCTCTTGCAATCATATATACAGTGAATATAATTGTTGCGTTGACCAACTATTCAAGGAGTCCGCGTCATTACCGAGAGGCGAATGGGTGATACTTGAGGAGAGGGGGTCCAATGAATTCCACTATTATCATCGGCCTGATATAGACCAGCACTATCAGAGGAGCCTGGGTCCTTGAACAATATCTGATTTTTGTTAATATACTGTAAAAGCACAATTTTGGAACTTTGGAAAATATCTTAACATATACCATCATACTGAAAGGGCCCTGTGTGGCTTATGTACAGTCAAAATAGACATATAATAGTTTTTTCTCAGCTGATATTACAAACAGATTGTCTTGTGTGGTGTATCTAGACAGCTCATAGTTTTGTTTTTCGCATGAACACTCCATGATGACTCAATTACAGCATATGCAACAACATCTACAATATGTAATTTTTCTATGAATTAATGAAAAATTAAGGTTTTTTCGAGGGGAATATATTATATATATATATATTATATATATATATATATATATATATATATATATATCATTGGGTGGAGGTCTAAGATCTGGAGTCTCTTTATGATTTAGAGTAGAGGCAAACATTTGGATTCCCTCTTTTCCTTGAGAAATCAATCCAGAATTACAATGGGGTGGGTACCTCAGTCATTAGCTTGGAAGGTACCTAGAAGCAGGAGAGAAATATGTTGTTTAAGCAGTTCCTGAACAAATATTTTGGAGGGTAGAGCATTCGAGCAACCACTTGGATCCCATGCTTTGATCATGGAATACATGCTTCCATCCATGTGATAGTAAGGATAGACAAACAACCCCATGTGCATAGAAAGAAGAAGTAATCAAATCAAGATAAGTATCAAAGTTATAATACTCTTGTGCATGATCTATACTAACTTATATGATTGAGCTAAGTTGATGATATGTTATAGGTTACGATGATGTGATTTATGCACTAACTTGATTTGCAATAATAGAGGAGTCTCTATGAAGAGATATAAAAATGAATTGCATGCATTATAACTATAACAACATTGAAAACCAGGGAAGGGGTTTTATTTTTAGGGGAGGGTTGTAATGACCCCAGTCATTTTCACATTTATATAATATTGTAATGTTGGCCACTGCAAATGTTAATGGTTTTAATAAGAGAAAATATGCTTTCTTGGAATCTCTTATAATTGTATGAATGTTAGGTCCCTATATTACTAGTGCAACCCCTAATTGTTATTAGTACAACCCCCTTATTATATTGTTGTGCACATGTAGTTGCCATATTTTTATTATTATGTCCCATAGAAGCCCACTATTGTTATGTTGGCTTTGATTATATTATGACCCCTTAGACTCCTATATATAGAAAGGAGGTCTTGTCATTTGTATCATCAAATAATTGTTCAATTTTGTAATGTAAAGGAGGTTGCCTGGTCGAAGAGGTTGAATTCTAAGGTGTTGGTCTATCTTTTCTATCTTTTTGTGAGCTAGTTTCATAACATTTGGTATTAGAGCTTTGGATTCTAGGGTTTCTCTATTTGAAACAGGTTAGCATGGAATTTTTGCCATAACGGTTTTGCTACGAAGTTTCAGAAGCAAAGAAAAAACCCATTTGAGAAGAAATCAATTTGAACCTCGGGTCCGAATTCAAAATCTTGTCTTGCTATATTTTCAGAGATATGAAATGAGGAAGTTAGTGTTTTCATAAGCTCCATAATTTCATCACAAATAGGTCATCGTGAAATTTGTGCTATAATATTTTTTCTACGAAGGTTCAGACTCTAAAATTAAAATACATTTGAACTGAAATCTTGGCAAAGAACGGGCCTAAATTTCATATCATGTGTCGCTATATTTTAGGAGATATAATCTAAGGAAGTTTGGGTTTTTTCAGACTCCCGAATTACATTGTAAAAAGGTGACCTTGGGAAAATTTTCATGACTTTCTCTCTAAGCATTAGATTGAAATTTCGTAACAAGTTACAGAGATAGGAAAGTCTGTAGTGTTCTGTGTATATTTTTTAGATCCTAAAGTTGAAACAATGAGATGTGGCACTTCGTACTTATGCGCTCTATTGAACGAGTCTATAATCCAGTTATCGGGGGAGATTTGACATAACTCTTCCTTGAAGAATCCAATCTTGATCATACTTGCAGGGTTAGAAAGAGAATAGAGAGAGCTACTCTAGGATGCAATTTCACAACTTGGAGATCTGAAATTAAAATCTTACAAGTGTTTCAAGATTGAGCTCCTAAAATCAAGAAAAAGTGATATGAGGAAGTTTGATGGATGGGAAGGATCTGGTAAATAGGATACTACAGAAGGAGAAATATTTTGACCTACATGAAGTGAAATTGTTACAAAAAGTATGTATGGCATCTTCATATTTAGAACCAGATCAATTTTGTGGTATAAAGGGATTTGTTCTCATAAACCACTTGTTACATGGTCAATTTTCATGGAGGAAATGATAACACATTATGAGGATACAAAGAGAAACACTTTCATTAGCCAATTGATAAATCTGAAACAAAAGTATTCAATGGAAGAGCACATTGAGGGCTTTCAAAAATTAAATATATGGGAAAATGACACTCCAAAAACACAGAGGATTGATGTCTCCATAGGGACTTTAAAGGATAACATTCAACATGAGGTTTGTCATTGGGAACTTTATTCATTGGAGAATGAATTCACGTTGGAAAGAAGAGTGAAAGCAAAATTATGGCAACAAGGAAGTCTGCCCCTCACAACTATAAAGATGGAAGTGTTGTTCCTCCTCTCTTTCCTGAACCTATAATGTCGACACCCCAACAATTGGAAGAAAAAGGAGAAAAAAAGCTTTGTTACAATTGTGATAAAAAATACATTAAAGGTCATAAGTGTGCTGAGAAAAAATAATTTTACATTGATTGTGAAGAGGAGGAAGAAAAGAATCAAGAAACATCAAAAGAAGAGGATATACACCAAGAACCAACCCCAGAGAAAGTATAAATGAATTCCACCATATTTTGTAAAGCATTGGCAAGAATTACCACTCCTCAAACTCTCGAGATAGAAGGACGTATCAAGAAGAAAAAGGTTCAAGAAGTGAAATATCACATCAAGAAAGAAGAAATGAATTCGACCATATCTTGTAATGCATTGGCTGAAATTATCACTAAAACTATCAAGATAGAAGGACATATAAGGAAGAAAAATGTTCAAGAAGTGAAAGATGACATCAAGCATCAAGAAATGAATTCGACCATATCTTGTAATGCATTGGAACAAATTACCACTCAAACTCTTAATATAGAAGGACATATCAAGAAGAAAAATGTTCAAGAAGTGAAACATCACATCGAGCATCAAGAAATGAATCTAGCCATATCTTGTAATGCATTGGAAGAAACTACCACTCCTCAAACTCTAAAGATAGAAGGACATATCAAGACGAAAGGGATTCCAGCAATGAAATATCACATCGAGCATCAACAACAAGTTTCCAACTTTAAAAGGATAATGCCACTTTGGTGTAGAATTGAATGAAACAACATGCATATCAACATCACAGTGAAAGAAGTCTTGATGTAGGTGATTGGTTATTTTTACAACTACATCTCAAGCAGGCTATTTATGAGAAGGAAATGTTGGCAATACTACATGAACTTAAAAAGTGATGACCTTACCTAATGGGAAGACACTTAAAGGTAAAAATGGATCATGATAGTCTTAAATACTTTTTAGAACAAAAACTATCTTTAGAAGAACAGAAAAAATGGTTCACAAATATGTTGGGTTATGACTTTGAAATCATCTACAAAAAAAGGAAGAAAAATGATGTTGTAGATGCACTCTCAAGAAAGCATGAGGATGTGGAAGTGTTTCTTTATGTTGTTTCTATTATCCAACCAGATTGGATAAATGAAGCAAGGGATGAATGGAAGAAGGATGAAGAAGTGTGGCCACTCATTCAAAAGTTGGAGAAGATCCTAGTTGAAACAATATTGTAACAACTTCACGAGGAAGGAAAAATCATATTCGAACCTGGAGCAGTCACAAAAAAAGAACCCGAAAGCTATGGAATCGATCAATTTCGAAGTATCTCATCAAGTGGAAGAACTTACCCACTGAAGATTCCACATGGGAGGACAAGAATATTATACATAAGCATCAAGAACTACTCAAGCATTAAGGACAACACTTTTTGAAGGAGAGGGGCATGTTAGGTCGCTATACTACTAGTGTAACCCCTTATTGTTATTAGTACAACCCCCTTATTTTATTGTTGTGCCCATGTAGTCCCCATATTGTTATTATTGTGCCCCATAGAAGGCCACTATTGTTATTATTCTACCCTTACATTAATATTGTTATTTCATTTTTGATTATATTATGACCCCTTAGACTCATATATATATTGAAAGGAGGTCTTGTCATTTGTATAATCCAAGAATTGCTCATTTGTGTAATGTAAATGAGGTTGCCCCCTCGAAGAGGCTAAATTCTAAGGCATTGATCTATATTTTCTATCTCTCTGTGAGCTAGTTTCATAACAATGAATACATCATAATTAAATTCAAATACCTTAAGGTTGTTATGAACCCTAACTAACTAGAAATTGAAATAAAAGAAGTATAAGAGTAAATTAAAGGAATTTTAATGGGAGAGGACAATGGGGAGAAGGAAGTGCACACACAGAAATGAGGACAATGCAACCCTACAAACTAAAAATAACAAAGAACGTTGAGCATCGACTTTCTCCTCGTAAGTCATAATTAGCAAGCTTAGTGCATAATTGTTTAGAAATACCTTGTGGTTGGTAGGTGGAGATACCATAACTATAAATGGATACTCTTTGAACCAAAAGGGTGGAGGCATTCTAGCCATCTGGAACCCCTAAAATGTTCTAACTATGGGATCTTTGAGATAGTCAACCTTAAGGGTGACAATTGCTTGAAGGTACTTCTAGCAAACTGTCAAATGGTTGGGAGGAAAGAATAGACTTCATGCCAAAGTCCAATATCTTGGAGAGCAAAATGTAGTCCTAGAGGAGTGATAATTTTTAAAAAGAACAGTTTCCCATATGAATGATGATTGTAGAATCTTCAGGAAAAACTTAATTTTTTTCGTTGTTTTTCGAGTGATACTTTGTTGTGACCATTCTTTTCTCTAATGATTTTATACAAAATATGAATATTTGAACCATTATGGGGGTTCAAGACATTCTATAAACCACATGAATTAAATTAGCAAAAGATAGAAAGGGATTTTGACTTACAATTAATACCAAGAAATCTAGTGTCTTTTGGCTGAATTACCCCTGTGTTTCTACTAAATCATGTTCGATTTGACGGGCATTCTTTTTGTGTCATCATTTTCTTCTTCTTTCATGTGGGATGAATTCTAAAAACCATGCATGGATGTGTCACTCTCTAGTTCTTGGTATGTTGTTCCAAGCTTTTATGCACATCCATGGGCAAAGTCCCTTAATACAAATCATAAATTTCGTACACAAATTCCCACCAACTGTGTTATTCAATATTAGTTCCTTGGTTATATATACAACTACTTGAAGTATATTTTCAGTGATGCTTAGAATACATGAATACCCAAATTTATCATTACTGAATAGATTTGATGGATTTGAAGACAAAAGTTCTTCCTACAATCATAATATATTAAAAATGGTAAACCTTTGTGTAGCGTCCGTCACACTAGTTATGAAATATTTACAATAATCTTTGTAGAAGGAGTAGGGATTTGTTACAAATGGTAGGTTAGCACTTGTGGATGCCTAAATGAGAAACCAAGATCAATTACTAGAACAATATAACTCCCGATGTAAAAATTTTAAACATGGATACTTGTAACAATCATTGTATTATAGCTAGAAGTGAAGCATTAACATTATGAAACAATGTAAGTATATTGTGACATTATGAGGATGGTTTGAGGAAAGGATGCCCTTTGTGTTGGTGGATTTGTATTCTTTGTATTTTTGTGGGGAGTAGTATGTGAGTATAATATTTTATCTCCTTTATCTTGCATTTCTATGCTTATTTTTTATTTGAAAGTTTTTCTATATTTTTAATAATATGTCTTAGTTATAAGGTATCAGAGCATCTTTTCATGATCGTGAGTTTTGATTTTTGTGACCGATGCATTGTTGATGGTGTTCAGGTAAGTGAAGAAGGTTGTGAGTGTCCAACATTTTCATTACTTGGTTTTCCACGATCATTTATTATTTATTGTCACATTGTAGAGGAAATCATCTTTCCCAATTTCATTTCTAATATTAGTACTCTATTTTGTTGGAGATGAGTCTAGAAGAAATGAACATTCTCACAATTTTATCCAAACTCAACACTAGAAAAGGAAAAACATGTGACAACAATTAATAAATCATTTCCAATATGTTTTTATTCACATAAGTTAAGCTACAATTACCACTAAGAACTTCTTTATTCTATGCTACTCTTACCTCTCCAACCAGCTTACGATGTTTCCTTTGCAACATTTGGTGAAATTCCTAGTTATAAAATAAATTAGTTATGTCAATACGCATGTCTATTTCATAATACAATTTCTAGAATTATAATTTAATTATCAATAATTATTAGGTGGATGATGGAGATTTAACCTCCATGGAATATGCTGAAATATTCATAGTAGCATGTCACAATAATTGAGAAATATGTAATTTCCTATTAGTAGAATTTCTTGTGTTGTTGGAGTCCTATTTGGACAGATTGTCCTAATTAGTCTTCTCTACCTTTCAGATCCTATATTCCAAGAGGTTCCTTATTTAGATTGTAATCCTATATGTGTACTTAAATGTTGGCTTGGTGATTGTAAGTGTGAGTGGAGCAGTCTATTACATGAGTGCTTGTCTCACGAGTGAGTTGCAACTCATTTTCCAATCTTTTTGCCACCCATAATTTTCAATTTAGTATCGAAGCCGAGGGTGGGAGAGTTAGGGAATGAGATCATAAAGTGGCGGTGTTTGGTGGTGGCCTCCTATGAGTGTGGTGTTGAGAACTTGGACTAAGAATTATGTTGAGTAGAAATTGGAAGTGTGCACCACAAGTATAAACTATGACTATGGTGATGCATGTGACAAGTGAATTAGAGCTAGGGAATGATCAATTGTTATTTGTGGTAGCCTAGCTTGTATGGTATGGAAAGGTACTAGTCATACTGTGTGTGCAAACCTTGTGTTGATTTGTAGAATTATAGTTTTGAAGGATAATAATCCCACTTGATTTGAGAGTTAATGCAATCTCTAGAATCCATTGTTGTGTGAAGCTTAGACACTGAAATGACCACATCCAAATATGGGGATTTCAAACTTAATTTTCTCTCTAATTAATTTTTCTACATAATTGGATTTGAAAATTTTGAAATATTGAGCTAACAATGGTTGCATGGATGGTGAAAGAGACTCCGATTTTTCAGCAAACTAATGGTGAAGTTTCATGACATTTAAATCTGAGGAAAAATTTACTCAAAATGACTTATAATCTAGAATCAAAAGAAAATAATTTCGTATTTGATATCAATATTTTGTTAGGAATTTAAAATAGTTAATGTGCACGAAGATTTCCTCTATGGATCATATAGATAATTAGATAGGTGGATGATATGGATATCTAGAAAGGGGTGTGATACACCATTTTATTTTTTATTCTTTTTATTTGGGATTATTTGATTTTGATACCAATCTTTTAAAAAATAATACTAATGGCTTGAGTGTGGAAAAAAGCCACTGATATGCACATGCATGTCTTGTGTCAATGGAATCTAGTTTCATTGATTACATGCACTTGATATTAAAATTAAAATTTTAAATAATATTCTTTTTTGTTATTGTGGCTGCATGCACAGATTAATTTCTTGGTTTAACGACCCACATATGGGTGATACGGTTGTATATGATAAATGGATTTTTGTGCGTGAGGTGGAGAAATTTTGTTGATACCATTCATTAGCATTCCCATTGTGACCTAGGTTGGAAGCTATTGGTACGCCTTCACCTTGAAGCTCATGATCCCATGAAGGTAGACCCTAGATTATGTCAGTCATGAAACTTCACTCAGAGGTGCACATCAAGGAAGATTCCTTGACCCTCAAAACCTTTACTCTCAAAACATAGGGCCATATAGGAGATGATAATGGTCCCCATCGCGATGCTCATATTCCCCTCCCTATTCAGGAATTCCTAAAGGGTAAAAAATGTGCCACTCTTGAAACATCGAGAGAAACTTCATAAAGTGCATGACCAACTTGGCACCCTTCGTATAAGGAAAAAATGGAAGGTGAATTATGGTGCATGCTCATGAATTTATTAGCACTAAGATACACAATCTAAATAAAACTTTATTAAGAAAAAATAATTTTGACTTTAATATATTTGGGAAGGGAAAAATAGGTGTAGATATAAACATTGAATCTAATGAACAACCATGCAAACCATCCTCATAGTTGGAAACCCTTAGAAAGGTAAATAACCTTTACATCTCTACATTGTACTAATATGAAAGAAGACTATGAAATAAAGTAAAAATAGAAACATGGCAAGAGTACTAGTCCTTCAAAAAACCCTAGCTCTGAGCTCTGCAACCTGCAGCCAATGCTCAGACCTGTGTATCTGTGCCATCAGTCGTCCACAGTGCATCATTCCCATCAAAACCGTTAGTAGCAGCAGCGACAGAGCCTGACTGCGTAATACGTCATGTCCTCCCGGTTGGGAGGGGCGGGTTCCGAAGCCCCCCCTCCTTCGAACGATCGTCTCAGGACTGACGGCGTACCTGTGAATCCCCTGTTTCATCATGATCCAACCACCGAACAAGGACAGAGATCTGAACAGCCTGACGCCCGAGAACAACATGCAGTCACGGATGAAGAAACGACAGATAGTCCAAAGGCATCACAACCAAAGGCGGCTTCGGCAACATGCATCCCTAAAGCGACAGAAAGAATCAAATTGGAGCTTCCAAGCCATAGAATCAATGGTGAGTTACTGTACATGAAAGTCCATGCGCTCATCGGAACATTTCTGCGTTTCTGGCCAACGGAAAAAGCCCTGCATGGCTGGATCGCTTCCAAATGGAAGCCCAAAGGACAAGTCTCCTTGCTTCTGGGTCCTAAAGGCTTGTTTACTGCCATAGTACACTGCCTGGAGAACAAAATAAGAGTATTTGAAGGCGGCCCCTACTTCTTCAACTCCGCGGGTCTCTTCTTACGAGATTGGAAAGCCAGGTTCAATCCAGATACAGAAGACCTCAGCCATGCTCTCGTTTGGATCCGCATGTACTCCTTACCCTCAGAGTACTGGAGAGAAGAAACTCTGAAGGACATCGGCAATTGCATCGGTACCTTCATCAAGGCAGCAGAGGAAACAAAAAATTGAAGGTTCACCTCCTATGCCAGGATCTGTGTCCAGATGCATCTAAAGAAGACCCTAGCAGACTCGGTAAGCCTCTATCACAATGACTATGAATGGATTCAACCACTTGATTATGAACATATCCTATTTCGTTGCCGCAAATGCCATGAACATGGCCATCTGTTCAGAGACTGTCCTCTGAATGCCCAACTCCATTCCACAGCCAATGAGTTTACCAAAGACTCTGAGGGGTTTGTCAAAGTTCCCCATCGTCGTAGACATGTCAAGAAGTAGAATGTGGCTCCCTCCAGCCCCAAAAATCAGAAATATGCTCCCCTTAGCCACAAGAAAGCCGACTCCTCGAATAGATTCCATGTCCTTACCCCGCAGGACCCCTCTGACTCTTCGCCATAAAAAGACTCTCAAGCCACTCTGCCCCCACCTTCATCCGACCCGATCCACAAAAATCCCCTGGATCCCTCCTCATCGTAGTTGATCAGTTCTCCTCTTTCCTTGAAGTCAAAAATTCCAGCTACAGATACTTATTTGCAGCCCTCAACCATGGATCTCGATGTTGCTCTAGCTCTCAGTTTGCAAGAAGGGGTCATGGAAGATCATCCGAACTTTCCCATCAACATGGAGGAAGACATAGAGAATGTAAGCTTGGACGGGCTGGACATTCTCAAACTAGAAGATGCATGTAAGCAAAAAGCTTATAACTCCATTCCCCCTTGGGAAATAGACAGATTGGAAGGGGTATTGACCAAAGCTCAGCACAAAATATGCTTAGGAATTCAGGCAGGTAGTCCTTGGGATGGAAAAAAAATCCTAAAAGAAACAAAGAAGAGAGGGCGTAAAACAGATCTGCAAAGAACGATCATATTAGGAGAACAACTACTGGAAACAGGGAGATTCCCGAAGTTAACGAGGTTTTACAAGCCCCACCCCCATAGTTCGTCATGAAGCTCATCTCCTGGAACATGCGGGGGCTCTACAGCTCCTCAAAACACAGAATGTTAAAAAATATGATACAGTCAGAAAAGCCAGTTGTAGTCTTTCTACAAGAAACAAAAAGTACCACCACTGCATTAGAAAAGATCTTCAACAAAGCCTGGAGCGGCAGCTGATCCGTTTCTATAGATGAAGTGGGAGCGTCGGGTGGATTGTCCATAGTATGGAACCCACAAATTCTTTTGTTGCAAGATTTCAATGCTACTCGTCATTTCATTCAAGCCACGTTTCATCTCATTGGAACGGATATTCATGGGCATCTCACCAACACTTACTTCCCACAGGATCAACAACACAAGCTAGAAGTTCTCGAAACATTAACAGACTTGAACTCCTCCAGACTCTTCCCTCTTTGGATAAGCGGGGGTGATTTCAACATCATCACCCATCTAGAGGAAAAAAAAGGAGGGCGAATGAAGCTGGAAGAAGACAACAATGGATTCAAGGAATTCATCAGAAGTAACCAGCTCATCGACATCCAAACTTCCAATGGCACCTACAGATGGACAAATAAGCGCAGAGGGGTACACAATATCGCATCTTGGCTCGACCGATTTCTACTCTTAGACAATGCCATCCATCTGGGAGGAGACTTTCACGCATCTATATTGCCTCAAGGGGGCTTGGATCACTGGCCCATTATGCTGCAATGGACTGGACCGGGAAAACACTGCAACAGGCGTTTCCGATATGAAGCCTTCTGGTCAAGTCATCCAAATTTCAAAGAAGTGGTCTAGACCGCATGGAAGTCCTTCATTCCCCCAGAAGGTGCAAAAATATTCAAGTTTCAACAAAAACTTAGACATCTCAAACAAGTGATGAAGGCCTGGAACAAGAACCACTTCGGAAACATCACGGAATCTAGGCAAAAATTGGAGCAGGAAATGAGCATTCTCCAGCAAACTATTATCATAGAGGGCAGAACAGAGGAACTAGCCAACAAAGAGCAATCCCTTTGGACAGCATTAGAAGCGAGAAGATCGCAAGAGGAAATCCTCTGGCGCCAAAAGTATAGAATAAGATGGCTTAAGGAAGGAGAAAAAAACACAAAATTCTTCCATCGATCTACCATACAACGAAGAATGCATAACAATATTGCTTTCATTAATAACAGTCAGGGGGGCAAATTAGAAAAGCATGAAGACATGGAAAAATAACTCAGAGATCACTTTCAGGAAGCGCTCAAAGAGCAAACCAGAAGCAGAACAGCAGCCATTCAAGAGGTCACGCGGCACATCCCCAAGCTCATCACGGACGAACATAATCAAAACCTACTTCAACCGGTCTCAAAGAAAGAGGTGGAGGAAGCAATGGCGCAACTAAAAGATGGCAAGGCTCCTGGTCCGGATGGTTTTACCTCAAACTTTTTTCATGATTTCTGCGATCTAGTAAGCAACGAAGTTTGGGAACTGGTGGAAGAATCCCGCTCTACGCACTGGCTCCTTCCCTCCCTTAATTACACCTTCATAGCGCTGGTTCCCAAAGGGGAGGAAGCTAACACGCCTGACAAATTCAGGTCCATCGCCCTTTGTAATGTCATCTATAAACTTATTTCCAAAGTGGTAGCAAATAGGCTCAAAGCTCTTTTGCCTCTTCTTGTTCTCTCGGAGCAGACTGGATATGTCGAAGGACACCAGATCATGGATGGTATCATCTTATCAAATGAGGTTATCCATTCATTAAAGATCCTCAAAAAGCCAGGCATGATAATGAAGCTTGATCTATCAAAATATTTCGACAAGCTTAGCTGGGAGTATATTCAGCACATGCTGCTTGCTTTTGGTTTTAGCGCCACTTGGACTCGTTGGATAATGAATGTCATTTCATCTCCCTGCTTCTCAGTCCTTCTCAATGGCTCTCCATCTCAGCCCTTGCACTCTTTGCGTGGCATTCGGCAAGGGGATCCCCTCTCACCTTTCATCTTTGTCCTAATGGAAGAAGGACTCAGTCGTCTGCTTCACCATGCTATCACCTCTAAGGCCATCAAAGGCACAGCGTTTCATGGACTCTCCCCCCTATCGCATCAACAGTTTGTTGATGACACTATGCTTTCTGGACATCCCTCATCAGCTGAAGCAAAATCCTTCAAAGCCCTGCTTGAGTTGTTCTCTGAAGCCTCGGGCACCTCTATCAATGCTTCTAAATCTCAGCTTTTTTTCTTCAATACCCCTATCTCCATTCAAAGAAACATCGCTCGCATCCTTGGCTTCACAATTGCTGTGCTTCCCTCCAAATATTTGCGCGCCCCTCTTATGCTCTCAGCTCTTAAACATGCACCGTGGAGATCGCTCCTGGAAAAACTTGAAGCCAGACTCTCCTCTTGGACGTTCAGATCTCTCAATATCGCCAGTCAACTCATCATGATCAAATCCGTTCTTCAAACTATGCCTCTTTATCTATTTTCTATCCTCGTTGCTCCCAAATGGGTCCTTAAAGGCATTCACAATCTACAAAGGAATTTTCGGTGGAGATCATCGGGTCTTAAAAGGAAATGGGCCCTAGTTAAATGGTCAGACGTCTGCCAACAAAATTTCAACGGTGGACCGGGCCTATGGGACCCCTTGCACATCAATAATACCATGGGCGCAAAGGTCTGGTGGAATTGGCTTTTCAAACCACATATACCTTGGGCGAAGCTTTGGCAAGCTAAATATGCGTCTGGCAGTTGCTGGGAGGACTTGATTAGATTCAATCCAAGCAGTTCAAGCTCCATGAGCTCGAATGCAACAAAACTTCACAGCTCATTCATACAAGAGTATAGTTTCTGGGAAGTTCATTCAGGGAACTCAGCGCGTTTTTGGGAGGACTCATCGCAGCAGCTCCCAAAACTAGCCTCAATCTTCTAAAAACCCCTCTGGCAGACTCACATGCAACGCAACAATCTTGCTAACATATCTCAGTTTTGGCAGCAGCAAGCACACACAGACTATCAACAATGGAGGCCCGCTAGTACTTGGCAGGAGGATTGGCAAGGAGAAACCTTTGAAGAAATTGAACAAGAACTAAATCACAGGAAGATCAAAAAGTCAAATAAGCAGGACAGATTGAGGTGGGGGCACACAACAAAAGGAGTCTTCACCACAAAAGAAGCCTACACTGTACGGTATGCACAAAACCACAATGACAAAGATCAGCTATGGCGCAACATCTGGCAACCCAAATTGTGGCCCAAAGTCTCTACCTTTCTATGGCTTTTAAGCAAAAAAAGAATCCTCACCTGGGACAATTTGCAACGAAGAGGTTTTATAGGACCATCCCGATGCCCAAATTGCTCTCTTCATTCAGAGACCATTTTGCATCTGATGTAGACATGCCCCCTTGCAACTCAACTCTGGAATCAAATTGACAGATGTACTCAAAGATTAGGTAATCGTCAAGGGGATATAGCAAATCTTCTAAGAACTTGGCCCAAGACGCCATATCAAAGCCCTCTGTTGAACGCTCTGTGGACACTCATCCCAGGTTTTCTTTATTGGACCCTCTGGAAGGAGAGGAACAACAGAGTCTTCAACAATAGGAATCGCCCTCGAGACATTCTTTGGCTTCTCCTCAAGCAAAGCCTTCAAGAGACACTGGCGCTCAAGATTTGGCAAGAAACAGATTGGCCCTCCTCCCCCCAAGAGCTTCTCATTTGGAAATCATGGGAGCTTCATGTTTCCTATGCTCCCTCTGCTCCAACTCAACATCATAACAAGCCTGTCTCCCCTTTGCATTGGTCCCCCCCAGCCTCTGCATCATTCAAATTGAATTTCGACGGCGCAGCCAAGGGGAATCCGGGACCAACGGGATATGGAGGGGTAATTCAAAACGACAGAGGAATCATCCAACACATCTTCTTTGGCTCGATTGGAAACAATACCAATAATGTTGCAGAATTAGAAGGTCTTTGGAAAGGTATATGTGTAGCTGATCAACAGGGGTTCTATCCGCTGGTAGCAAAGGGAGACTCCCAGATCCTTATCAATGTAGCTATTCGAATTCAAGCAGGAACACCAGCAACCAAAGTAGCCTCTAGTTGGAGATTGCTTAGCAGACTAGAAACACTGGAGGCAAGGCTCAAAAGCCCCAATAGTATTATCTTTCAGCATGTCAAACAATCCGCCAATAAGGTAGCCTATCGTTTAGCTAATCAAGGATTCGATCTGAATAGTCACCCCTACTCAGGTAATCTCAATGACACAACAGACATTCAACTACAACAAGATTGCCTCTCTCTGGCAAATCAGGATCTCCAACCCCCGACTGCGGGTGTTAATTAACACAATGAATGAGGAGACGACCTTATTAAATGGCAAGTGGCCGCCCACTCGAGCCAAATGGACCGAAGCCTCGAGAAGCCATCACCTCGGTCTGGCCAACAGGTATGCGAGCATTAATGGTAGGCGGAGAACAGCTGGTTGTAGAGGTATATTGGTCGTTCGCCTTGGTTTGCCGATGAGAGGGGTTCAGTTGGAAGGTGCGGGAAGCGCCATTGTCTGTTGGAAGCTCTATATTGTCTCAATTGTGAGTGCTGCGTTTGGCTCTTGGATGACTGCACTGTGGGTGCATGAGCCAAGAGTCAGACCTCGGCCCTCGGCTCCAGAGGCCCTGGTCTCAATCCTGGTTTTTTAGAGAATTCGCGGATCTATGTTATGGTTCAGTGTATTGTGTGTCATTCTGTTCTTTTTAAGCATAGTCTCTGAGCGCCTTCGACCTCCAGAAGCTCTGAGTGTCGCGGTGTTTCAGTTCCTCTGTGCCCCTGTTCGAGATTTGGCCCTTTGGCGCTTTGGTCATACCTGGTTCTGGTCGGTTCAGCTCTCTGGGAGCAATTCAACTCGTGCAGCTCCTGAAAAGGCTCGGCTCTCGACCTGTATGGTAAGCATTGCTATTCGAATTCGTGTTCCATTACCTGTTTCGCATCTGTTGTATAAGTTGTTGCACGGGTTTAGAATCCCCGGTGGCACAAAGCATTCGCGGCCTCTGGGCAGAATTGGTTCTTTGTTGGTTACAGGATGCCGCGTGAGAGGTTACGTGGCGCTTGCAGGCGAGGAGGTTCAAGAGGCGGTGCGAGAGGTCGGGCTTCATTGCCACGTTCCTCGGCATCCTTAGACTCCCCGTCGGAGGAGATTAGCTCACCAGGAGCTTGAAGAGGGCGCGGAAGAGGCAGAGGGCGGGGAAGAGCCGCGGTGTGTCCGTTTGGTTCACACTCATCAACCCGCTTCAGGTTTCCGTGTGCTCTGGACAAAACAATATACTATGTTTCAGTTCGCATTGAAAAATACGACCATGCTGATAGACCAAAAGCCCCAACAGAGCCTCGGCCACCCTTGCCTGTTCAGGGTCCGCGATTACAGCCTGCGGAAGCCTCGGGTGCGGTGGTGGGGAATAGAGCTGGAACAAGCGAGCCTGCGAAGGACGACGCGCCATACACAGACTTGAGTGCTTCAGACCCTTATGCCTGTCCAGTGGTGGAGGAGAAACCAGATCCATATGCCTGTCCAGTGGCGGAGGAGCAACCATCCACCTCCGTGGATGCCTAGGCATGTTGCATGGTCGTTCTGTGTGTTGTGGACACACTTTGTTCAGTTTCAGGATGTCGAAGTCGCAACTACAGTTAGTAATGGGAGTCAGTTTATGATAGTTTTCAGGTCGCGCCACTCAGTTTTTTGTATGTCGATTATAATATCTGTGTCTGTAATGTCTGTGTCTGTCATGTCTGTGTCTGTAAACTCCTCCCTCACCTCGGCAGGGAGTGGAAGGTCCAGTTTTCTGTTGGTTCTAGCTTGGGGTCAGCGGACACTTTCATAGTCCCTCTTTTTCTTCGGCTCAGTTTCAGTCTCAGAATGTCAAACTGTTCATGTAGCCAACTCTTTGTGGTGGATGTAACTCTCTCTGTAATCTTTTTTGTACTATAATAGAATTAGCATGATTTACACAAAAAAAAGTAAAAATAGAAACATTAATTTCATGACAATTTAATCTTAACAAGAAAAAATGGTTGTGCATGAAATTGGAGAATTCTAAGTTAAAAATGAGGAAAATGACTTTCATGAGAGAATCTCCGAGTGGAAATAATCATAAGACAAATCTCCAACTAATTTTTTTATTTGAGAAAAATGAGGGGTAGTTGGGGGACAAAAAATATTAAACCTAACCATTGAATTAAGTTAATGGACAAAAAATTAGGAGTCTAAATTGGAATTAAGGGACAACTCAGAAAATAAATAGAAACTCGTGTGTGAGAGATAAAATAACATTTTAACAATAAATTAGGAAAATAATTTCATGAGATCTTTAGTAAGGGGTTTAGACATGGATACATGAATAATTAAAATAATTATTTTGCATGAGGTGTCAAGTGTCAATATTGAAACCTTCAATAAAGGAAGGAAAAAGTAATGAGACAATGCCTTTTTCTATCACCCTGTTCTTGGATGGTTGTCATAATAACTGATTTGGATTTTGAGTGGGAAATGTTGAGGTTGAGGAATCTTCTCCACTTTTTAGTACAATTGTCTTTCATACACCCCATTATAGTTTGGATGTCTGTGGGGAAGAAGAGTACCCTAGAAGTGGACAGGGAGGTTCACTAGTGAGTTGACGATATTTGATAAAGCAAGAAATTTCAACATATACGAGATATCAACATCGCAACGCTAATTCAATTGACACAATACTTAAGATTCACTACCTCATTAATGCATACTTCTAAAGTGTTTATATTCTTATATATTGATTTCATTGTAAGCAATGTAAATTGATTTTTAAGATATTTAATTGTATTACCAAAGAAACCTATATGAGATTTTGTAAAGATGAGGTTGTTGTGTCAACTAATAATATTTTCGTATCTAATGTCTTAATAGAAATGAAATTTATATCTTGTTATATAAAATTATCATATTTTGAAACCGTTGTATGAATTATGGATATTAAAATGAATGGTGAAATTCTTTATACATATTATTGATAGTTCTGCACAAGTTATCCAAAATGTTTATTCTTTTTTTTTCTTTTGTACATATGACAAGAAATATTTCTCTTTATCGACACTAATCAAAGTATAATTTAGGTGGTTAGCATTTCTCCATTTATTCTGAATCATATTTTAAAAATTCTCCTCAGTACATTTTACTGATAAACAGGATATTTTATCCTTATTGAAATATCTTGTTGTGACAAATTTGGATTATAAATTTATATGTTTATTAAAATATATTTGCAACCACTGCATTACTCTTATTGCTATTTTTTTTCTATCAGTTTACCAAATTACAATGACTATCATTCTATTAATTCTCGAGTGGAGTTATAGTTTTCAATGAACACTACTAATTTAAGGCTTAGCTCTATGCCTCATGGCCATAAGAAGCCACAATAATAACGCTTTCGTAGCTCCTTAGTTGTATAACTCCATATCATGTTAATATTTCCATAACCTCTTCCACCCATTGAAGTGTAACAACCATATTTTCTTGTTTGTTCTTACCTACGATAATGAGTTTGTTCGCAACAGTAGAATTTGATTTAATTTATAACAATTATCCATTTTACCCTAACAGATTTGAATCTAATAATGTTAGCATATCAAGCAATCAATTGCAATATTTTGTACTTTAAATATTATTAACGATATATCTATGATAACCACAATAATAATTGCATTTTAAACCGACAAATATATAGCACGATAAGTCTAGTCTACACTAACAATGGATGGAAGATATAGTAGGTATCCAATTTGTCCATGTGGCATAAATGGATTATGAACTCTAGTTTTCCATCCCTTGAAATAGGTAATCACTATATGTAATATTAAAAACTATTTATTATTTGAAGTTGGAGGAACATCTATTTCAAAATGGTTAATCCTCTATGAGAATCATATCTAAACAAAGAAACCAAGTTGTATGGTGCCAATTGTGTGATGGAAGTCTAAATTGTATACATTCATGGAAGGATACAATGTTTGGTCGATAACATGTGGTGATGAAGTGAAGATAGAGGTCGATGTAGGAGATACAAATGTATCAATTTAATATTGAGAGAGGCAAGATATTAAGGTGAATATCTTATTGAGAATGCTTATAAAAGGAAACATTTTACCTCATATTAGAGACTCGGAAACTTCTAACAATCCTACACAACACTCAAATATTTCTGAGTCGAATATGAAAAATTGACTCTTGTCCCTTAAGAGAAAGATTCATTCTATTAAAGTCAAATAAAATGAACGCATCAATAATTTAGTTTTAGGATCTAAAGACACCAAACATAAGCCAAGAGACATAGATGGAATAATAGCTAACATTTACCTAGTCACTATAACCTTAAATGGAATGTTAGATGAGTATCATATGTTCATCATAAGACTTTTATAAAGGGAGAAGGCTCCAACTCTTGATGAATTAACATATATGCTTGAGAAGGAGGAAGGAAGGCAAATGAACCATATACCTAAAGGAAAACAACCTTCCAAAGGAAAATCCTTAGGAAGGTAATAAAGGAAAAATTCCTCCACATGGAACACCGTCATTTGGTAAGTCACCATTTGCAAAACCAAAACCATGTATGACATCTTGAAAGGTTGATGTTAGAGGTAAATGGCATTATTGTCGCAATTTTGGACATTATTCTAGAGATTGTATGAAAAGGAACTAGCATCAGTCTAAACATTAAAGCACAAGGAACATTAGTCATTTTGTTAATAGAGGAGAAATAATGAATCACAACTTCAAAGATATTAAATTGTTTATTTCTTATGTTGCAATTTTTGCTAAAATGATGATTCAAATACATGCTTTGTTAATTCTAGAGCCTATTTCCATATGTCTTGTAATAAGAATTGGTCTGAGAAATTTCATGAAACTAATAATTGTGTATATATATATCTTGGAGATGATTGGTGACCCCAAATTAATGGGAATGGTGATGTATCTATGATATTACCAAATAGCATTGTTAAACAAATTCATAATGTGTTGTATGTGTCTATAATTATCAAGAATCACGTCTCACTTTCTACCATAATAGAGTAGGGTTTGAAGGGAGAATCTATAAATTTTCATTGTGTGTTGAAACATATGTAGGATTACTTCAAGGTCATTACAATACAACTTAGAATTTGAGGTCTAGATAATACTAATGTGACACGAACATCAAGAAATGGCATCCACAACAATGAAAAAAAGGTTCTTTGGCACCAAATTTATGGTGATATTAATTATCATGATTTATTGCTACTTAAAAAACAAGGAATGGTGTTATCGGGAAAACTAGTGTCCATTCATAGCTGCTAGTCCCAGTAGGATGGGTGGCTGTGTTATAAACAAACAAACTAAAGTTACTTGCATTTTCCTTTATGAGAAGTAGATTAGAGAGAAGCAGATAGTACCAACCTCAGTCTTTCACTTGCCTCCTTGCTTGTTTCCTCTCCCCTTTGATAGATCTTTGTCGCTCCTTCCTCACTTGTTCCGCTTCAAAGAACACCTGTAGAGTAAAAGCAGCATAATACCATCAAAGCATAGAGATCTACAATCATAAACAATATAGCATCAAATATATATTGACCACACAAATGCATATATAAACTTAGACATACAAGAATATGGAGGAAAACTCAAATAGCTTTATTGATAGAAAGAGTAGAAGAGAGGATTACAACCCATTGATCTAACCCAGTGCCATCCTCTGAACATGAAAGCCATTTTCACCTCATGAAAAGCTAGATCACCCAACATTATGATGTTCCACAAAGAAACCAACAACACTTCCTTACGATAGTTCTTGGTTCCATTTGGGGATTCATGATCTCTTACTCATCCCTAGGCGAATTTGGAGAGGCAAGTGTCAAATGGGCAGTTTCTAGAAGATTCTTTAGGTTTCCACCTAGCCAACTGCTTCTGCCATTTGTCTTCTCTCGCTCATCAAACCCCATCGAAGGGATTTTCAGTATGCATCGCACATTTTGCATGTGGCAGGTGAAATGCATCGCACCCTTAGCACTGAGCAGTTTGTATGGTCCAGTTTTGACCAGTTCTGAGCAATTTTTGATGGAGAACTTCTGGGAGATGATGTAATCAGCTGACCTTGTTCCTTTAGTGTATGAAACATAAATTTTAAGTACTTAGAAGCCCTTGGTCTATGGAAATATAATATTGGGGTTGCAGTGCCAAAATATGTCTATAACAGTTGCCCCCTAAAGCATGAGGTCGTAAATCTTTTGATGTCAGGTAAAATTCTTTATCATGAGGATCCGAGGTTCTTTGAACTGGAAGGTGACCTGTAATAAGATACAATACAATACCTTATCTTCATAATATTTTCATGATCTGGCTGAGGTGGGCATTCCCATGCTCAGCTTTATAAATTCATTTTCATGTACATAGGACAGACAACCGTCTGTATGGCAGACTGATGATTCTGGTAGAGCCATCATCCCTTAGCTTGGATGATTATCTGTGCAACAATGATGTACATTTGATGTCTCTATTTTCCCGAATATATCACAACCCGGATGGATGAAACTAGATCCGGGGTCTTCAAACTCGTCCAATATTTTCCTGATGTACAAGTCGATCCATGTGAAAAGATGTTCTGGCGTCGAACATGGAAAGACATCACCTAATTACCAACCAATGATGTAAGTTGTTAACAGGCGCAAGAGGAATCACCGATAATGATGATGACCCTCAAGGTACTATAGTACAATTCACGTGGTGTGAAAATGGGACTTGACGTCGAACACCACGCAAAATCTTTCGGTCGAAGGCTATTGATGTAAACCCGTCGCCAAAAGTGGGAAACTTGCCATTGAGGCATGCAAGCTTCAAAGTACTGAAAGGGTTGTTCCTAAGTCAACTTCTTGGATAATGATTTGATGTCGACAAGAAGTGACCCATCGTAGGAGGGCCTTAATGAATCCCACGTCTAGGACACGAAACAGAGCAAATAATTTTGTGGAGGTGAAAATGATCTGATGATACAAGGTTCAGGGTGGCAGTCATGAGAGAATGAAGGGTGAAGGTATTGCAGTGGATGAAAACTAAGCTGGGTTGGTGAATTCTCTAAGCGACTTCTCTTGAACATATCGGTGACACTGAAATGGATTGGTAGTGTTAACCCCAAAAATGGATGGTACGGTGGACCAATGGTGATATGACCAGTGAACAGAATAACCCAACCCGACTCAATCATGGTGATGGAGTGAAAGTATCATGTTCAAGAGCGACTTGCTACCAATAAAGTTTCTTCAAGTTTTCTTCCCAAATTTTCCCCAGTAATTATTGACCAGTACCTCTTTATTTTTGTCAAGCTTGAGGAGGACAACATGTGCTTGTTCTATAATTTTCCCTTCGGGCAAACCCATCATTATGTTTTAACAAGCCTAGCGATAGTGAAACTCGCTCTTGTCTACATGGACAAGTTTGTTGCTATTTTAACAAGTTTAACAGCAAAGATGACTGGGTCCTTTTCAATTTTAGAGTGTCCGAAAAGTGTCAGAAAGGAAACTCCAGTGTTCCTTTTTCGTAATGTAATCCCTTAACTCCGAAAAAGTATAAAACAATACGAAAAGGATGAACTCTCAATAGTTTTAACAAGCTAAACAAGATAAGCACTCGATCTTTCTGTGTAATGATCCCTCAGGTCCAAAAATATTAAAATCTAGAGGAGGGATAGCACTTCTGATCGCTTTAACGAGCTGGAGAGGCCAATTTCTCAGCCACATTTTCATATTTTATGAGTCATATGAAAAGAGCTTAAAGGGGACTCATTTTTTTAGGAATGAGTGATATTTTCGGGTAGCAGCTGGTTCCCGGTGATATTTGGAACTTTTCAATCATGGCAGTGTAAAGAAGGTGGCTAACAGAATCACTCATCGTAGTTGTTCCTAAGAAGGGGTAAACAATCAAATGGCGGTGTATGATCGGCTATGAAAAGAGTGGAGGTGATGGCGAGAACATGACCAAGGCTCAAAAGCTGATAATAATGTGATCTCAATGGTTATTTACCGAAGGTGGGTTCATTTTTCAATGAGGTTAAACTCTAGTGGAACATATGCTCATTGATAGGTATATATTTTAACGAGCTTGAATTTTGCATAAAATTTCTCCTGCCAGTCATATAATAAGGATGTCTTATCGATAGGTTCATTTTTTAGGGAGCTTGCCCCATTCGAAACTTTTCTCCGGATCCATTCATTATGTAAGCTAGGAATGACCAATCCTACAAGTTTAAAGGGTTAAGAACCTAAAAAATAAGAAAATAAATGGTCGCTTTTCACTTGCATGCAAAAAGGTTTGCATGCCCCTAGGTATAACGAAGTAGAGTTTCCAGGTTACCCTTCAATTTCTAGACATAACACTTTCTTCGCTCTGTAGGGAAAGGCCTACCTTCTGATGGAGGAATTTTATTCCAGTCTAATCCCATTTTCCTAATGGACTGTTGTGTCAAACTAGTCATATTCCTACGCGGAAACCTACCTTATATCTAGGGTTTTTCTGCTGAAGCACACCTGGGTGCATGCCTCCGGGTTTCAGTCATAATCACCAAATCACTCGCATTCATCAGGTGGATGCACTAGGGATTGATGAGAAATTCGTTTTGTAAAAAGACCAAATAGGGATGGCACTTGACTATTAGCTATGTGTGAACCGAGGAATGAAAGCTGGTCTATGAGCTGGACCACTCTGCCTTCATGCGGAAAACACATCGCTTGAAAGAGTGAGGAAACAATAGCTCCCATGCTATAAATCTAGTCACGCCCAAGGAGTAGATTGTAATCTAAAGGTCCTTGGACTACCATTACGTTTAGATAAATGGTTTTCCTGCTCAAAGTTATAGGAAAATTTGGAAGGATCCCTAACGGTCGATTGGTTCCTTTGTCAAAGCCTGTCAGATTTCGCATCTCAGGCAGAAGCGATGGTGAACCAAGTGCTTTCCAAGAAGTTGAGGAAAGGATACTCACAGAAGCCTCTTCATCTATGATAGTATCAACCATGACCATTCTGTAAGCTTGTACAATGATTCGGAATGGTACATTAGACAGTAGACGGGGTCTGCCTAGTATATTCCAGTCGAAGGAAATGACTAGGTTGCTTGGAGGTGGGACCGAATAAATGGCTGGATAGATCTGTGATGAACTTCCTTCCTGCGGTAAAGAAATGGGTAGATTTCCCCCATGTTCATCAGAGTCTGTGTTTACAAAAAGAATTTGAAAGGTGTCATTCTCATCCTCTTTGGTGACTGTATCATCTTAAGGTAGACCTTCAGAACACAAGACTAGGTCGACTACAGTCTCAACCCGTTGAATTTGGTTCGGTGTGGACTCAGAGGGTTTATCTTCAACGATAGATGCTTCGACCAACCACAAAGGTGTGTCAGTCGTATTTTCAACTAGTGATGGAATCTGCAAGAGTTTCTTGTATCCAGGAGGAAGTCGTAGCAGTGAAGTAGGACAATTATCCAAGAATATATTAGCTTCGTTTAGGAAGGGACAACGGTGGATGGCATGATCGCCTTCACAGAGTCTACAAGGAAATTCAGATCTTCCTTTCTGTCCATTGACCTCATTTTCACTAGTTGACGGTGTACTCTCAACATGATCATCAGAGGTTGATGACACGAGAATGTGCAAGCAGGGAGACTAGTCCCTTAAGATCCATGGGATGCAAGGACAATATTGATGATAGTGGTCCCCTTTGCAAATGACACATGGAGATTTAGGTTTGGATGGTGCAGTATGTGGATTTTCTCTAGACGATGCTTGGTTTCCCCCTTTCACCATTGGCTCCTTCTTCTTCTTCTCCTTCCCTCTCTTCTTCTTCTCAGTTACTTGGTTTCTAGTTTTACTAGCTTTACCAAGCAAAGAGGAAGAAGGAGAGGGAGAAATAAATGAAGTAGAAGGTTGCGGGGTAACTCAAGTATCATCCAGTTGTTTATTTGATTGCTCAGGAATCACAATGCTTTGAATGACAGAGGTCGAGAAGAGCCATACTGGTCAGCTAATTGTTAGTCCTGGAAGGGACAATGTGGCCATATGAGGTGCACCAACATCTCCCCAAGAGGAGAAGGGAGTAGGATTTCCCTGAAGGGGAAATCCTTGCTTGGCGGACTCCATTTTTTCAACCTAAGATCAATGAGGGAACAATGACATTATTCCGATTAAAATAATTTTTATGACGCTCTGACACAACTTGCTTTTCCAATTTCTAATAGTCGAGAAAAAGCTAAAGATGACTCTAGTCGCCTTCAATTTTTAATGATCTTGAAGTGACATGCGCTTAGATGGACCTTCTCTTTTAAGGAGTCTGAAAAGGAATGAAATACTCTGGAAATCTAGACAGAGGGATTACCAAACCAATCGCAAAACTACATAATACTTTTTATAGTACGGCAGTCAATCTTCCCGAATGTTGTGTTCAGTGCATTGCAATCGATAGGGTGGCAAAGACGGCTTCCTAAGGATAAAGGATATAGCCTATTGTGGTCTCCCAATATATACTCGACGGTACGTGGGAGCACAAGTCCGTACCGGCACTTGTCGTCTCAAAGAGGAGGAATCACCCAACCTACAATGAAAGTTGTAGTTACCAGGCTTTACGACACCAGAATATGTCTCTAGCCTAGACTTCTAAATGTTGTGTGTTAGGTTCCAAAGCGTTTTTATGTTCATTGAATTTATTTTACAGTTGATCTTTCTTAAGAAGTTTTCCTTTAAGGTTCACCACGTGATGTAGATATACAAATCCTAAATATGCAATCTAAGATGATAAACAATTGTTTACTCTTCTTTTTGCAATGAAAATCCTAGCTACTAAGGAAAGAGAAGCGAAATTCTTTCAACATAGAGCAGAGAGCACACACTAGATGCACTGTCCTAAATCAAAATCAATAAGCAGTCTAAATGCAAATGCACATGCATGTATTTATTTTCTGCTTTCTTAATGTGTGGATGACAAAAAGAATGTTGAGTACAAATCTGAACTATCTTTTCTTTCAAAGCGACATTACTAACAATTTTCTTTTCAAAAGACGAAAGGAAGACAAGGAAGGCACCTTGTGATTTCAAATTCAAAAAAAAGAAAGGAAGACTGAGATGATACTTTGCGGTCTTGAATTCAAAAAATGAAGGGAAGACTACTTTGTGATTTTGAATTCAAAAAATGAAAAGAAGGCTAAGATGACACTTTGCGATTTCAAATTTAAAAGACAAAAGTCAGGCTAAGAGTGACACTGTCAACTTCAATTTGAAAATTGCTTTAGACACTTGAAATACTATTAATTCAAATCAAATACAAGAGTAATAGTGTAATCGACCATCAAGAAGAGTAGGATTCTTTTATTTGACTGAAAACAACACTTGCGACACTTTCAAATAAAAAGATGACAATTTGATTAAGATATTGTTTGTAAAGGATAACTGTAAATGGTGAAAAATACATAAAAAACATTCAGAATTCTTTGTACAATGGAGGCTGAATAATGCAAAGGAAGGGATTTTCAATAGTGGTATACTGATCACAGACAGCAAAACTCATGAATAAAGCTGAAAAGAGTGAAGAAAAACCAAAATTTGGAGGCAGAAATAGCCTTATGTGATCATCGCACCTGTGATCGAGACTGTCAAGACGAGACAGTGCAATGGTCTAGGAACGAGAATTTAACTTGGTTTTTGGTCACAGTTTGTAGCTTAGTTCAAGGATTTAGGCTGAGCTAATGATAGTCAATAAATACAAAACATAGGGGCTGATCTAATTAGGTTACTTGAGCCACCACTAGGACACTTAGGATGTTTTCAAGCCATATGTTTAATTCAAAAACTAACTCGGAGATTGTTTGAAGCAGCGTTTATCTACTTTGCAGTTGCATAGAAAAATTAGTTCAAAGGCTAGCTGGCATAAATTTAGGCTCCATCTGTAGCTTATAAAGTAAACAAACTAGAAACAAGAAAACAAGCTATTTGGTCCCTAGCGGAGTCGCCATTTTGTTATCAAGAAAACTAGTGTCCATTCAGAGCTGCTAGTCCCACTAAGACGGGTCGCTATCTTAGAAACAAACAAACTAAATTTACTTGCATTTTCCTTTATGAGAAGTAGATGAGAGAGAAGCAGAGAGTACCACCCTAAATCTTTCACTTGGCTCCTTGCTTGTTTCCTCTCCCCTTTGATAGATCTTTGTCGCTCCTTTCCCGCTTGTTCCGCTTCAAAGAACACCTATAGAGTCAAAGCAACATAATACCATCAAAGCATAGAGATTTAAAATGATAAACAATATAGGATCATATATATATTGACCACACAAATGCTTATATCAACTCAGACATACAAGAATATGGAGGAAAACTCAAATAGCTTTATTGGTAAAAAGAGTAGAAGAGAGGATTACAACCCATTGATCTAACCCAGTGCCATCCTCCCAGTATGAAAGCCCTTTCTCACCTCATGAAAAGCTAGATCACCCAACACTATGATGTTCCACAAAGAAACCAACAACTCTTCCTTACAAGATGCAAAATTTCAGCCTCTGGATCTCCAAGATGAGGCATCCATATATAGATGTTTGTAGGTGGGTGAGTCAACTTCTTGGATTTTTATTAGTGTCATCTCTCTTATATTTCTTGGTTCCACTTGGAGATTCATGATCTAATACTCATCCTTGGGCGATTTCAGAGAGGCAAGTGTCAAATAGGCAATTTCTAGAAGATTCTCTGGGTTTCTACCTTGCTAACTGCTTCTGCCATTTGTCTCCTCTCACTCATCGCACCCCACATAAGGGTTTTTCAGTATGCATCACACCTTTTGCATGTACCAGGTGAGATGCATCGCACCCTTAGCACTAAGCAGTCTATATGGTCCAGTTTTGACCAATTCTGAGAAGTTTTTCATGGAGAACTTCTGGGAGATGATGTAATCAGCTGACCTTGTTCCTTTAGGGTATGAAACAACACTTCTAAGGACTTAGAAGCCCTTGGTTTATGGACATATAAGATTGGGGTTGCAATGCCCAAATATGTCTATAACAAATGGTAGAATGGTTTTCAATACTTGAGAATGGATATTTTTCATGCGAATTATGTGCATCACAAAAGAAGCATAGAGAATATTTCCCTACTCATACAGATAACAGAAAAAGGGATCTTCTTGAACTTATGCATATTTATGTATGTGGTATATAAAGGTAAGATAATTAGGTGGGGAATATTATTTCTTAATATTTATTTATTATTCTAAAAAATATACATGGGTTTAATTCATCACAAAGAAAAGTGATGTATTTAAATACTTTAAAATTTTCAAAAGTTTGGCTAAGAAGCAAATAGGAAAATACATTGAGATTCTTTGACTAAATTAAAGGGGAGAATATACTTCAAGTGAGTTCTTCAAGTACTGTTAAGCCCATGGAATTTAAAAGAAAATCATGATACCACATAGTTCACAAAAAAATGGAGTAGCTGAAAGTACGAACAAAACCCCAAGTAGAATGTGCACGGAGTATGTTGAAAGGTAGAAACCTTACTAATCCCTTGTGGGACAAAACTATTATTATTATTTTTTATTTGACAGTGGAAGTTCAACTAGAATTTTAGGTCATAAGAGACTTGAATATATTTGTTGGCTTCCAATGTTATAGGTCAGTAAACAACATCAAAACTTAATTTGTCAACTTGGGGCTACCTAAGCTTACACGTGTAGCACAAAAAATGCAAAGACATATAGTTTAACTTTTGTAAATCCTACTTTTAACCTTCTAACTAAATTTTGTAGAAAAAATAGGAAATGAAATTGCAAAGGAAACCTTCAACAAAATAGCACCAAGCCACTGAAGGTACTGGACACAATTCAAGACAAATACTTGCAACGAAAACATGACAAGAAAATTAAAGCCTCCCTTGCAATCAATATGAAAATAATGTTGGAAAATGAAATATGTTGTTGTAATCAAAACTCCAATGAATTAAAAATAACATAAGGAATGATCTTCTATTATACTTATAAATATGTGTCCTTTACTAAAGATATCTCATTCCTTTACTAGAGAAACCACGAGCCTGTACCGAAATGAGTCTCATTCATGTGCTAGGATACTCTGTTTTAGTACATGAATGCTTCATCCTTGTGTTGGAATGTTTTTTTCATGTACCAGAATGGTCTACTCCTGTACTAGAACACTTTGTTCCCGCACTAGGACAATCTTGCTCCAATTACCCTTCACTCAAATATGAATGTGTTATAGCTAGAAATAAACGAAAACAAAGAGGAAAAAGTTCTTGAAATTTAATAAAAAGACTCCAAATACAAAGAAAACATTTAATGAAAATGACTGTAAAATTTGGAAATCAAATCTTGCAATGGCAGAAAAGGAAACACACTTGTGTTGTAAATAAGAGTGCCTATCCAAAAGTCAGAACTTAAACTTTTTAGATCTCAGTCACAATAATAGATAAAATCTATGTTGAGAGATAAATTCCATAAAAAAATTAATCTCGGAAAGGCACCATAAACGATCCCTGTAATCAATAATGTTCAAGTTGTGTTCATAATGAAATTGTTACAATTTAATTTTTGCATACAAAGTTTTTATTATATCGCTGAAGTTTGTATTCCTATAAGGCACACATATTTTGGAAGCAAAATATTTTAAAATTCAAGTTCATAACCTTAAATAATATTTCAAAAAGAACTCATAAATATTTTTTTAGAAGAAGAACAAAATAATGTGATACTTTCAAGAACGTAAATAAATACTAGAACTGGAAATGGTAATTAACTCAATCACACAAAGAATTCTCATATTTGATATCATGTGCAAAACATTCACAATGGTTTCATAAAATCTGCAAGCTCAATCATGTAAAATAAATCACTATGTTCACGCCAACATAACTAGATATAAACAAATGACAAAAGATAGGGAGAACAAGTTGGGTTTGCTAGGCCCTAGCCAACCAACTCATTTCGCTCTATGAAAAATATGAAATCAACTGCATGAAGGAAACATTACAGATGATTACAGAAACCAAAATATGAAACTAGCATCAACCACATCTTTTATTCAAAGTCTTATGCAAATACACATTGTACAACTATGGATCTAGCCCAGAGAGACAGGGCAATACAAGATTACAAAATTACAATGACAACGTATCAAAAATCCTTCACGGTATCACTATATAAGCCTATCCTAGAATCCCTATTTTATACATATAAACTTGGCTCTCGGTTGTGATGAAAACTTAATAGGAAAATGTATTTGAACAACGATGAGCCTCCAGCATTAGTCCATCCATAATGCTCCAAGCCTATCCTTAGATCATCCATAATGCTCTATACCTAATGTAGAAATTGCTACAAACCCTTAGAGAGAAGTGCATGTCATTCTTTAACAAGTGTAGTGTTTTGGAGTCAATCTGGAATGAAAGGGTTGACTTTCCACCTGGTATAGGAATGACAGGCACTACAAGAAGTGTGAATCTTGCACCAACTGAACTCTGACTTTAATTAGTGACATTTACTCACCATGCCTTAAGGAAATATGAAAAGACAAGTTACAAAGTAAATTAAACCTATTCAACATTTTTAGTAACAAATAAGCCCTTATAATCCATATCCAATAAAATCACAAAAAGAGAACAAGAACCATGTGTGAAGGTTTTAATTTAGTTGTGAAACAAAGGTTTAGGTGGAATAGTTAGGGCAAGGATAAGGTTAAAAAAAAGGACAATTGTGACGACCAACATCCCCCCAAGATCATCTTGTTATGCGTCCTCACAACTACTGACCTCTCCAAAAAAACAAAATTTAAAGCCTTCCTTTACTTTTGGATCTGAATATTGATCCCAACCCGTCTCCCTTCATCTTCTTAATATGAATTTCCCTTAGGTGCTTAACTGCTTTCATCAAAAGAGTTTTATAGTTAGAGGCATGAAACTTGCATTCCTTTATCTATCACTTCCATTCTTGCATTGTTTTAAAAAATATTTATTCCTACTCTTTAATGTAGTATTTTGATCCATTACACATCGATTTAAAACTTCAAATTCGTATATTTTTTGCTTCACCCTCTAAATTACATCAGAGGAAAAAAAAATATTTTCATCTTCCTCTTGTATTGTCACCCTTTTAACCGCTGACTCATGAAAAGTGTCGTTATTTCCTATTTCTTTTTCAAACTCTTGAGTTTCAAGGTCTAGAGGGATATTATTATCATGTGTTTCTACTCGTGGGTCTTCTAGTACTCCCGACACCATGTATTATTTGTGACATACCATTTCCTTCTTGGCTTCCTTCATAAGAGATGACAGAGGAATTTCATCCTCCTTCTCAACATAACCCACATTGAAGATTGAAGTACCCAAGGATGAAACTTATGCTAATATAGTTATTTTTCACTATCAAATTTTCTACAGGAATCTCCACAGAAGTGTTTCCTAGGGGAATACACTCCTGAGAGTCCTCAATGCTCTCCATTGTAATAGTTTTCATTACCGGATTTGTTCTCACATAAGAATGGTATCTTTTCAATGCACCTCGTGTAACCCTTCATGAAGGTTCGGGCTTCTCAATTTCACTTTGTCCCTTACTGTACTCCTTCTTTTCAGGCTTTGGCTCCTTAGACTGGGGTTTGTCAATTTTTGGTCATCCTCCTTTTCCACCTCTTAAAGGTGGTGACTTCTTCCCTTGTTGCTGACTAACTACTGACTTGACAACATTTTTTCTTTCGTTTTGTAGATGACTTCTACCATGAGATTGCTTTACTGTGATTTCACCTAAAATGTTTTCAGAAATGTCTCCAATGTGGTGTCGCTATTTTCCAACTCTTTTCTAAATAGAATTTCGATGAGGCCACAATGGAATAATTTAAAACATATCTGGTCTCTCCTGTGCTTTTACACACTTCTGGACATCTTATATAAAATTTTCAATAGGAAATGAGGGAAATTGATCAATTTACCTGACTCGCAATGTTGTAGAAGCAAAAAGTGGTAGAGATAAATTAATGAGTACCTCCCTTCAAGGTTGAGGAAATTCTAGAGAATGTAGAGCAAGCATTTCCATTTCACAACCATGTCATTCCTCTGCAACCAATTTCCCATTCACATCGTGATATTCTTTAAGAAGAGAACGACACCACACACCCATCTCCAATTCACCTTTCTTAAACCATTTCTTGGTCGTGGTTCGTATCTCCATGACCTAACAAATAGAATGTGTTATCTCTTGAAACTGTAAAGAGATGACCATGGTCGTCCATCCATCAAAGGTGTGTGCAATCTCCAGAGATACAATGGAGTCGAAACCATCAAATTTGAGCAGGAAGAGAATAAACCTTGTTTCTTGCAATAAGGGAAGACTACTCTCATACTCAACTATCCCCTATAGACCATGACTCAATTAAAACTGACACCATATCATTCAAAGGTTACACTACTCCCACTCTCCTACAAAATCCTGTAAATAAGACACTTCTAGACATAATTTTTTTTTAAAATACTAAGGGTGTGCTGATGATATCTATATTTGTAAATTTTAAATTACATGCATGGGTGCCTTAATTCACATTCCTCAATGTCCTATCCACTTATACTGGTGACTAGAACGATTTCCACACTATCAATGTAAAAATTTGATTGGAAGGGCCTAAGATTTGGTATGATTTTGAGACAAGAAAGGTAATTATGATTAATGGTGGCAGTGATGGTTTAGAATTTCAAGAAGGAAATGCATGATTTACACATGATAATAGCCAAATCATTAAATAGGTAACAAGGTTCATTTAAGCAATCGACTAAGGAAGGAATCATTAACACACTTCCCCAATCCCCATCATGATTTTAACTAGAACATGCTAGTGCTTTAAAAATAAGGTTAACTAGGCCATAATATCCCTGCACTTAAAATATTTATTCCTATTGGTAATGATAAATAATGTCAATCAAATAATAAATTTAAAAATCATGGCTTTTCAAATATAGCCATCATACTTCTAAGAGAAATTCCTGTACTGTGACAGGGTTCCTGCACTCGAACCCATCTTTCCTATACTAAAACATATTCCTACACCAAAAGCTATGGTTCTTGTACTACATTACGGATTCTCACAAAATCAAATTTCCTTTGTTATATACAGGCTCAATTCATCAATAAATTGTAGAATTTAAAGGATTTTCTTCTATCGCTAGTTTCCAAGTGTCATTATGCTTCCTTGATCTGATCACATGAGATCCTCAAAGATTCATCACATCCTACAAAAAATTAAGAGGGAAAGAAAGAAGAGAGACAAGGATAAATTTTTAAATAGGGAAGGAAATTATTGAGGGAACTTAGAATGAGATAAACCACCAGAGGGATATGGAAAAAGAGAGTGGGGAAAAAATTTCAGGAATAAGAGGGAAAAGCGAAGTTGGGGTAGGAAACTTTGTGAAGAATAGGAGGGAAATTTTAATGGGACAAAATATGAAATAGAGGGAAAATTATGAAAAGGGAGCTAGAAGAAAGGAAAATTTTTTACCTCAATTAACAGATGTGTCTACCACATAGTGTTGTACCATGAATGAATTAACTGGAGTGGGAGTTTTAAATTACTTGTGAGAAATTTGGCATGTCAATTTCCTTGGACATGGATGACGGTTCGAATTTTCCAATTATTATATTGTCACTAGAAAATGTTTACAGAGACCTACTTCTTCTCAATGAAAATAATCATTTATAATAATCAAGTAACATTCCTTTTTATTATAAAAAATTTGATCCACCCTCCAGCATGATCGTTTTCATGCGGATTCTTACATGACCATGTCAGCAAGCTGATTTTCATACTCATAGGCAGGGTTTTTTTTTTCAATTTGTTAATTTTATGGTTTTATTTTTCAAATTTTTTTATTGGAAAAGGGAAATTAGATTTGTAATAGGTTGCTACCACAACCAACCATTCTTAATTCTGGTTGTTTCCACAGTTGTTGTATAAAGTTTTCTATAGTAGTGGGTTGAAAATACACTTTAAGTCTATGCTCATTTACAAGGAAAATTGATTCCTGTCCATCATTGGCCTTGATTTCTACTACTCCATTTTCAAAGACCTTCACCAGTTCATATGGTTCCATCCAACATGTACAAAAACTCTCTTTAAAATGTTTGAATTTAGAATCATAGAGGAGTACCCAATCACCTAGTTGGAACTACTTTTTTTTTAATAGCTTGTCATTCCATTTCCTTCACTGTTGTTGAATTAGTATATTTTGTTGGACAACATCCCTTCTGATTTCATCAAGTTCATTAAGTTGTAAGAGACATTATTGTTGTGCTTCCAAGAGATCTAATCCTAATTGGACAAAAGTTCTGAAAGTTTTGATATGGAATTCAATCAGCAATAGGACCTACTTTCTGTACAGCATCTCATAAGGTGTATGACCCATGTTGTTCCTCCAGGTAGTCTTATAATCCCATAATGCCTCAGGTAACCTGTTTGCTCGATATTGCTTATGAAGGTTCATTGTTTTGGTAAGAATGGACTTGATCACGTTGTTAGTAGATTCTACATGGCTATTTTTCTACTAGTGGTACACTATTGATTTCTTGTGCCAAATTTTATATTGATCCATAATACCTTTCACCAGATTAGAAACAAACTGAGGTCCATTGTTAGAAACAATTTTTCTAGGAACAATTTCACTAAATAAAAATGCAACAATAACTTTTTCAGTGGCAAAAGAAACAACTTTAGCTTCTACACATTTTGTTACGAAATTTGTGCAAACCAAGATATGTCTTTTGTTTAAGGATGTTGGAGTTATAGGTCCTAAAAAATATATAACACAATTTTCAAAGGGTTCAATCATAGCTTGAGGAAACAAATGCATTTCATTGGCTTGACCAGATTTGCCCATTCTCTAACTACTATCACAATGCTTGACATATTGTTTCGCATCCCTGAACAATGAAGGACAAAAGTAGCTAGCACGAAGGATTTTATATGTTGTTCTTCTATCAGAAAAATGGCTCCCACAAGGTTCTTCATGGGAAAATTTCACTTATCAAACATTTCTCCGTCTCCCACACAACTATGAATAATGAGGCCAGGTCTGGTGTAAAAGTGGTCTCCCTAAATCTAGGAATATGAGGAACTTTTCTCAATAATATTATGTCTCTATCGAGCAGATAAATGAGGTTGTGTTTTTCCTGTAAATAAGTAATTAGCTATATCAACAAACCAAGGAGAGTTTGCTGACACAAAAAAATATTCACATCAGGAAAGGAATCATATACATGAATTAATTCACCATGATTGTTTACTATAGAAATATCATTATTTACAACATTGGATTTTCTTAGTCTATCGATAATGGTTACATTAAATTTTTGTACTAAGAGTAACCACCTAGTCACTCTACCACTAGTCAAATGTTTATTCATAAAGTATTTTATGGCAAGATGGTCTATATGTACAAGTACTTCATAACATGTAATGTAGTGTCTAAATTTATTAGTAGAAAATATCACAGCTAAAAACTCTTGCTCAGTCATCGGATAATTCAATTCGGGAGGAGACAAGTTTTTAATAATGAAGTAGATAATGTATGATTGTTGATTTTATCCTTTTCCAAGGGCTACACCAATAGCAGTATTTGAGGCATCTGAGCAAATATAAAATGGAAGAGACCAATTAGGTCCCCTCAAGACTGGTGCATGTACTATTTTTTCCTTCATCTCCTCAAAAGATTGTTGGCAGACTTTAGTCCAAGAGAAATTACTATCCTCAGCTAAGAGTCACAAAAGAGTAGTAGTTATCCTAGAATGTTTTCATTGAATCTCCAGTAATATCCAAGATGTCCAAGGAATCCTCTCACTTCCCTTTGTGTTTTGGGTGCAGGAAGATGTAAGATAACTTCTATTTTGGTTGGTTCTACCTGAACACCTTTGTTAGAGATAACAGGACAAAGAAATACCCCTCATTTTCACATCAGTTTACATTTCTTATCACTCAAAGCGACACAAGCTTCTTGGCAACGAAAAAGAATATTTTCTAAATTTTTGAGGGCTTCTTGGAAATAATCACCAAATACAAAAAAAATTATCCATGTAAACCTCTATGCACCCAAGGTCAGAAAAAAATTGCCAATATTGCCCTTTGAAAGTTAGCTAGCAGAGTACAAAGTCCACAAGCAAGGACTCGACAGGCAAATGTTCCACATGGACAAGTAAAAGTGTTTTTGTCTTGATCTTTGTCTGCAATTTGTATTTGGTTATAACCGCTAAATCCATCTAAATATAAAAAGTGATTTTTACCAGCGAGGGTATCAATAACATGATCGATAAAGGGAAGGGTAAAATCATCCTTGAGAGTGAATTTGCTTAATTCTCTATAGTAAATGCAAATACACTATCTCCTATCTTTCTTCAGAACTATCACCAGTGTAGAGACCCACTGACTATTAGATATAGGATAAATAAATCTGACATCTAAGCATTTTTGTAATTATTCCTTAACAATATCTCGTAGTGCGGGATTCATGAACCTTTGGGGTTATTAAACAAGTTGAGCTACTTCGTGAATGTAAATATGATGATTGTAAGTCTTAGGACGGATACCTTTCATGTCCTCATATCTCCATGCAAATGCACCAAGATGGTCTCATAACAAGCTCACAATCTGCTCTTGTTCGGATTGGTGCAAATATGAACTAATATATAAAGATTTTCTTCGACTAATCTCAACAAGAGTGGTCTCAGACTCAAGAATGATATTAGATGAAACTAAACTCTATAATGGAAAGGGTTTGGAATCATAGTTCTCTTGAAAACCTGGGCTAAATATATTAGATAGTATATCCAAATTTTACATAGTATACGAGTTGTTCAAGAAAACCTAAATCTCACCCACCTCAGTTCACTCGGTATATTGATGGATCAAAGAAACAAATCCAGTTTCCTCATCACTACTGTCATAGTCTAGCCATAAGGTATCTCAAAGCTTCTGAATGGATCTAGTAGGTGGATACAAGGTGACCTTTTTCCTAACATCTCCATGAGAAATATACATATCACCAGAGAAACATCCTACATAGGCATCTGGTGTGGCAAGTTATAGTCATCCCAAAATCAAGGGATGTCCTCCAATAGGATTTTTTGGCTGAAGCACAATAAAATATGTGGGGTATTCCCAAGAATCGATTAAAACAACCACATCATCTAATGCACTATCTTGCTTTATTTTAGATTGGTTATCAACTTCAAGCACGATAGGGGTATGGTAGATGTGGTCCAACCAAAGTTGTTCCATGGTTTTCCATGTCATAACATTGATATCTTCTCCTCGGTCTATTAATATGTTGGACACAAGGACATAACCTATTTGGACAGGAACAACTAGGTTTCGAGGGTCAGTATATTATTCCATTTGAGCAGTCCCTATCATTAACTCAACTTCTCTTCCAACAAATTGGATAGTACAAGGCTCTACTCTTTTCCTCCCTAGTTTTTTAAGATATATATCCTTAATAATTTTAGTGCAGATGGGGATCTCTTTAATGGCCTGAAGAAAAGGAACATTTATACAGATTTGGTCCAACCGAAGTTGTTCCATGGTTTTCCATGTCATAACATTGATACCTTCGCGTAGGTCAGGCTACTTCGTGAATGTAAATATGATGAGTGTAAGTCTTAGGAGGGATACATTTCATGTCCTCATATCTCCATGCAAATGCACCAATATGGTCTCGTAACAAGCTCACAACCTGCTCTTATTGGGATTGGTCCAAGTATGAACTAATATATAAAGCTTTTCCTGGACTAATCTCAACAAGAGTGGTCTCGGACTTGAGAATGATAGTAGATGAAACTAAAATCTATAGTGGAAAGTGTTGGGAATCATAGTTTTCTTGAAAACTTGGGCTAAATATATCAGATAGTATATCCAAATTTTACATATTATCCAAGTTCTTCAAGAAATCCTGAATCTCACCCTCCTTAGTTGACTCAGTATATTGTGGATCAAAGAAATAAATCAAGTCTCCTCATCACTACTGTCATCGTCTAGCCATAAGGTGTCTCAAAGATACTGAATGGATCTAGTAGGTGGATACAAGTTGACCTTTTTCCTAACATCTCCATGAGAAATATACATGTCACCAGAGCAACATTCTACATAGGCATCTGGTGTGGCAAGTCATGGTCATCCCAAAATCAAGGGATGTCCTTCAATAGGATTTTTTGGCCTTGATGGAAACTCACTCAGATGATAGATTACAGTTTAGACTCACAGAATGAAGAAAGAAAGGTATATGCAGGTTCACTATATAGCAAGTCACGTATATACACAGATTCACTATATACCAAGTCGTGTACACACACAGGTTCACTATATACCAATTGGCGTATATACGCAAGTTCACTATATACCAAGTAGTGTATACACACAGGTTCACTATATACAATGGCGCGTATAACGTACACATGCATTTTCATAGAAAGAAAGGCGCGTACATGTCGGAAAACTTAGTTTTTGTCTGTGGTATTTGGTCCATGGTATTCTTGTATTTAGTCCATGGCATTTGGTCGAAGGTATTGACCCCAGGTATTGGATCCAAGGTATTTGTCCTACGTGGTTTTGGTCCATGGTATTGAGAGAGGCCTAAACCTATATAAGGAGAAGAAGGTCATTAGGCCAATGTGGAAGTGTGCAAGTGATGAATATCTTATGAAATGTGGGATCTAGTATGCTGGCTATGGGTTTGTGATACTTTTCTTGATCTGAACTAAGGAGGAACCTATATGGCTGATGAATGTTGATGGATTGGGGTCATGAAGACTTATATGTATGATCATTATGTGTTTTGATCTTGAACATTCTAGATCTGAATACTGACACATGTTATTATTATTGAATTGTGATGATCTGGGTCTGAATGAAGTCCAAAATAGTTGAGATGCTTAAGTTAGCTTTTCCAAACTTACACGCAGGTTGACTTTGGCAAAATGGCGTATACATGCCCATTCAGCATACATAAGTAGCGTATACCTCATAGGACGGAAGTTGTAGATCTGTATGTTGGTTTCCCTTCGTAAAAGGGTGTATACACGCTGGTTCGACTTATGGAGGTAGCATGTATCTTCTGAAGTATGATCTATAATGGTTCTATTTGATGTTGCAGTATTCAAGGTTCTGTAGTGTGTTACTGTTTTTCTGGTGACAGTATTCTCCATATTAATATTGGTTGATTGTGATTAGCTTCAATGTTAATGGATGAAATCTAATGATGGATCAGGATCATAATGACTTATCATTATGTGATTTGATAATGAATGGGCTAGATCTAATCACTAACACATGTTCTATCCTCTATGTATGATTGTATTTGAATTCTGGAAGTACAACAAAGTGTTTGCAGATCTACATGTTGGTTTGCTTTAGGGAACTTGCGTATGCACATAGGTTGGCTTCTGTCAAATAGCATATACAATCTAAAGCATGGTTTTAAGACTATAACTAATTCTAAATGATAATGTAAGTCAGAACTATGAACTGATCTATTTGTTGCAGTTGATTGATTAAATTATGAATAAATGATTGATTCAGTTGTGTCAGAGGTGCAAAGGTTGTCAATGATTGATTGATTTTGGTTGATTCAGATTGATTCTCAACGATTGGTTGGTGTAGATATAGTTTATGGATGTATTGCAGTGGTGATTGATATTGAGCTTCAATGTTGTTGATGGGTCCAATATGAAAATTGGATGAAATGTGGCCTTTAGATTATGATGTTGTGTTCCAGTAGTATCTAGTCTGAAAATTTATGAAACATGGTCCCTACAGGAAAAGAGAAGGTTGTAGCCTTATGTAGGTCAACACCTACATACTAGTACGTCAGCTAGTACAAGAGCTAGGGGGTTGTAGCTCCCTTCCAGGAGAAGCTGGAGAATGAGAGAAGGTTGTAGCCTTCTGCAGGTAGAAGCTTACATACTGATATAAAACTGCACCACTACAAAATATTCTAAAAAGAAGTTTCTTATTAAAAGAAATATAGAGATGATTATAGCAGGTGGTTTTCACCCACATTGGGTTCCAACCATAAATCATGGTGTTCATGTGTGTTTCTTATGTGTGATGATTTGTTCTATTTTTATTGCACTTGGTTACTGTTTATATGATTAATGAAGTGTTGATGGATTGATTAAATATCAACATATGATGAATTAATTGAATCATGAGTTTGTTAAACATACGCTAGTTGCATTAAACACAGTTGCATATACACGCAAGTTCCCTTAACTGAAGTGGAGTATATGAATCTGATTATGGAAATGAAAAATTTATTGATTTGCTAATACTGATTCACCCCCCGCTCTCAGTATTATTTCCAACAATTGGTATTAGAGCAGGTCCTTTGGTAGAAGCTTGGTCGCTTGAAGGAGATCCGTAGAACAATGGGAAAGAAGCTAAAGAAGAAAGCGCCTCAGAAGGAGAAGACATCTCAAAGGAACTATGACAGTGGGAGAATCAATTGGGGAATATGTGGAAGCAACTCTTCAGATTCCAAATTACTGCAGAATGAAGAAGTAAAAGAACTATCAGTTATGAATTTGTGATCCTTTGGTGATACATTTCTCCATCCATTTGAATATGATGAAAGTGATAGCAAAACAAATCAATTTTCTCTTATGGGCGAGGAAGAAAGATATCAAATAGAGGAAAAATTTAAAAGGCTTATGGACAAAATTAGAGATCAACAAGATCTATTGGATAAAAGGGAATGCGCCTTGAAAGAAGAAGCTACCAAACTAAAAGCTCAAATAGAGGAAGGAAAGAAGGTAAAGAGGAAATTCAAGGAAAAGGAAGATGAATGTCAAAAACTACAGGATGAAGTGACATCATTAAGAAGTGAAGTAAATGAAAGGAGCACAACAATCAAGAAACTCAGAGATAGATCTAGTTACTATGAAAGTCTTGAAGCTAAGATCCTCTCGCTAAAAGAAGATCTTGAAGAATCAAATAATCAGAATAAAGGGCTACTCCAAGCTCTTGAAAAGCAAGGAAACTAAGATCTTGAATTAATACATCAATTGGAAGAAGGAAGAAAAGGTGAAGTAATCATGAAGAAGTGGTATGTTGAAAAGGAAGAGAAACATCAGGTTGAGGTAAATATTCTTGGAGATAAATTAGAAGAAAATGATAAGCTCTTACAATTTCAAGATAGTACTAAGATCTTGGATGATATTCTTAGTAGTCAAAGGTCTCCTGTTATTAAAACTAGTCTTGGTTTTCATGAATCTATTGAAGGTGAATCTAGTTCACAAAGTAAGACAAGGAACTCTATTGCAATTCTCAACAAGGAGATGAGAGGTCAATCCCATCAACAACCAAGGAAAGAATTACTTCAAAGAAAATCTTTTACTGCTAACTATGGAAGTGATAGTTAGTTATTTCCTCAAATGAATAATGTTGAATGTCATGTATGTCATAAGTTTGGAAATGTTGCAGCCAGATGTAGAAGTATAATGGTTCAAGATCATCACGTTCCAGCTACTTTAAGGGATATTGTTTTGCTTGCAATATGTTTGGTCACAATGCCATTGACTGCTATAGAAAGAATATGAAAAATATGAGATGTTATGCATGTAACAAGCTTGGACATATAGCAAAGGAATGCAGGAAAAAAGTACGGGTACCATACCAAAAGGAGAAAACATCATCACACTTGAAGATATGGAAGAAGAAGGAAGTATAATAAAAAAGATGTGGCACAACATCATGTACATACTTGACAGACTCAAAGGAAGCTGAAATTGTGAAACTTCAGTGTTCTAAATCTCATATGCAAGTTTCATGAAGAGAAGTTGTGTATATATGTGAGTTAGACACTGCACAGTCATGTATATGTTAGTTTGAGGAAAAGAAGTGGGACGGACTCAGGAAAAAGGGTCTGATATGGTTCAGTCAACTATTTTCTCTATTCGATGATGGTTACAATTTGTTGATAACGTTTGGAAATATATTGATACTCATAAGATGTTGTTTTTTATCCTCACAAGTTAACTTGATGTATATCTGATTGATGATGATGTCTTGATACTTCTTGCTAATATATGCGTGATCAGATCTGACAGTGAATAGATGGAGCATGCTCAGGGGGAGAAGATGCTATGCTTCTAATAAAGCATTGTTGGAATTATGTTTAGAAGTCTTTGGTACCTAACCAATGATGATGATATTTATGATTCATCTTACTATGATACGATTATGAGTTGCTCATGACAAAATCTCATATAATTCTTGGGGTCACATAGTTGGTGTTCAGATCAGATTTATGGATGATTCTTTGATGATGCATATATGTTGCTTACATGATGATCTTAATAAGGACAAATAGAAGTACAAAGCTTCATTATTTAGTGATAAGCCACTTATTTCCTTTATGTTGTTGTCATCATACCTCCAAAGATGCATAAAGTTCATATGGTGTAGTTATGATTTCTATAGTTCTTGGCTCTCACATGGTTAAGAATGGTTATCAAGAAATCTTGACAAATTACCATGAGCCTATGGTTTGCTGGATACATATTTCTATGCTAGATACATCGACGATTACTTAAGTTACATATTGACAGATACTGTTGGTTGGCCAAGAGAATGGTGTTATTACAGATCTCATGAAGACATACCTATTTGAAGACATGGATATTCAAAGAAATGGTTTAGTTAGTCACATAATGATGGCGAGTTCTTGTCTTATGATGATAGGTTGATACTCACATATTATCATGGTTGATGCTTATCAGATGTGGGATGTTCCCTAGTGATGATACATGGTTGATTGTAAAAAGATCATGCAGTTCTGAATGATGATGTGAAAGATCATATGGTGTTTTCTCATATGATATGGTGTGAATGGTTTTGTTACTGATTGGAGATGTTTTATGGAATGAAATGAAGAAAATTGATATTCATGAGATCAAGAGGATGAGTTGATAGAGACATGATTTGTCACAGGTTGATGATATCTACACTGACATGGACATATATAGGTTGCTAGTTTGGATGCTGTTGACATATGCTTATGGAGAAAATCATACATGGTGTATGATAGTTGCTGATGACTATCATAGTCTTGTTTAGATATTTGGTCCCTATGTCTTGTATATCATTCAAAGCAAGAATCATGATGTAATTTGTACCCGTACTGTGGATGGGAAGGATGATGTAATATTTTAGTCATGTATAAACAATTGGTATTTCCCCACTTGGTTGGGTGGATGAGTCAAGTTTATATCCCTACTTGGTTGGGAGAATGAATGTATGTATGAGGCATTGGTGATAGGAAGGTCATACTCACTTAGTTGAGCTGTAGAGTCATGTTATTCTTTTGAAAAACATTTTTGCAAAATCTGCATGTGCTTAGGGGGAGCATGGATGGATTATTACATCTTGGCATTTACAAAGGGGGAGCTCAATCAGCGATTTCAGCATGTACTCAGGGCGAGTATGGACATCAGAATGTATATCAAGGGAGAAAATATCTTGGTTTTCCCTTTGCCCTTGATGTCAAAGGGGGAGAATGACTTGGTGTGCTTGTTGCCATCAAGTCCAAAGGGGGAGATTGTTTGCATTATGGTACATGTATGACTCAAGTGTTTTCCTTGATGGCAACTCACTCAGATGACAGATCACAGTTCAAACTCACAAAATGAAGAAAGAAAGGTATACACAGGTGTAGAGCCTCTAACCTACACCTCATCACTCACTATTATCTACTGTTTTTCATCACCTATCTCTCTCTTTCACCTCATTTTCCCTGTTAAACCACCCAGATCATTACATTAGATGTCATTAAGCATGATCAAGTGAACTTTGCTAATGTGTGACTGTTTTGTTTAGATTTTGACATATTTACAGGCGTTCCGCAGCTCTCTGCCAATTCCGCAGCCTTTTTGTTGTTCTCAAGGTTCCACGTGTCATTTTGCCAAACGAGCCACATGGGTATTCAGGTATCAAGGTGCTCGAGGTTCCTGTGCCATTTGTTCAAACATCCACGTCATCCATACCTCCGGTCAAATAGGGGCAAAGATCTGGTCAACGAAGGCAGCTAACGGTGATGCGTGAGCTGTTTGGTCACGTCAGCTCAGACGGTGGCTTGCCCGTGTTTTGCAGGACGTGGGAACATAATCTAAGTTTGGATTTAATCCCCATGACGACCAGGACCTCCAGCTCACTCACGCAGGCTCATGACGTGTCTATTTAGCTTTAAATGCACATAACAATTTGTTATTTTCAGTTTCTAGCAGCACGCATAGGCTATCCTTCAGATGCCTATAAATACTTGCGTCTGCGTACGCTTAAGAGACTTTTATTTGCTGTATGTTGGTGAACTTGTTATAATTTTTAAGTGTTTCTAAAACTCTGTTTCTATAATGTTGTTCTAGCACTCTTTACTGTAAATTTCTGCATATGGAGCAATAGAATTACTGCTGTTTTGGAGCTTTCAACACTTTGAGTTCTCTTGGGTTATGTGAATGGAGGGCCCCTGTTCATACTAGCCTTGTATAGTATTTTTATGATTCAGCATTCTCTTTTCTTGATTTATGTACAGCATAATTTGCTTCTCTTTAATTCATTTTGGATCCTTTCTTTAAGCTGATCAGCATTGCTTTTTTTGCAGGTTTTGACCGGGGATTATTTGTGTGTTCATGTGTTTGCTTTGCATCTAGTGGTAGTTTCAGTTGACAAATTTAAAGCTGCTGCTCCTTATTCTATTTCCATAATTAGTTTTTAGCTTTAATTTTCAAAACTGTCTGCTAATATATGTATGGTCTCTTACTATAAATTGTTTATCTTTTTAGAGATCAGAACATTAATTACTTGCAGCTGGCTTTGAGTGCTTTCTAGACTAATCCTTAGCTACTCTCTAATCGTGCTTTACACAGTACTATGTGATATAGGCAGAGAGTTAGAAAGAGAAAAATAATATCACTAGTCTTTAAAGTAGATTTTCTCATTTTTATCAGTTATTAGACTTACTTTTAGCTACTTCTTAATCGTGACTTACACAGTACTATGTGTTAGAGGCAGAGAGTTAGGAAGAGATAAACTCTATCATTGGTCTTTTAAGTGATTTTCTTATTTTTGCAGCAGCATGAATGGTGTCTAATGCCATTAGAAGAGTCGTTCTTTGCTTTCACTTATTTTAATTCATTTCCTTCAAAGCATTCCTTTCTCAGCAATTAGTTAGGAATCACTAATCACACACACACCCTCACTCATTTAGAATTCACTCCACACACACCATCACTCATTTGTTTATAAATACATCATTTCATCTTAGGAAGATAAAAATAATCACAAACAACACCCCCAAACGACAAAAAGCTTTAAGAGGTTGCTTAAGTACATATAGTACACCTTCACTTCATCAGCTTATGAGCCCCGGGTTGACAATTAATGATATCAATTTAGGAATACTAAATTGACCAAACAATAGACTACACAAAAGAATTGCATATATATAAAATAAAAGTACTTCCATTTGCTTTCTGTCTCGGTGTCATCACTCGCAGGCTCGCCCATAAACATGTTCAAGTTCTCTAGTTCATTCTCTTCTTCTCCCTGAATCTTCATAGCAACAACATCAGCTTCAACATCGTCACCAACCCAAACCTTCACAGCATCATCCTCGCTGCAATAAGAATTGGTGGTCGAGGGATTTAAACACCTCCTTTAAGACTCCCACCGTAGCTGTCTCCACCTTGATTTCTATATTTTCAACCCTTTTTTGTATGCTCAAAATGTCCATTCATACACCTTCCATTGTTTTCTACGTAAACTCCCAGTCTGTACCAAATCCAGACAATTGAGCATCGATGACCACCATATTCTCGTTTAATTCTTTGACGATTTCCTTTATCACATGTTTGCAGTAGCCCTTAATCAGGCTCTCCATACCATTGTTCCTTATTCCATTTCCAAACCTCGAGCTCCCACAACCAGAACCACCCCCACTGACATTTCTTGCTGATGACATTTTTGCAACAATCCGCTTCTACATGGCGAAGAACTTGTGATTTACTAGACCGGAGCCAACTGAGGTATATATCGACCTGATCCACCCCAACGTTCCTCTCCATCCTGGATTTCATAAAGGTGGAACTATGCAGGGTCTTATCAATTGCTATACCTTCCATGTTTCTCCCCATCTAAGACCAAAAGCTCACTGTAATGGTGGTGTCTTCCCCTGATAAAACACATATATTGTACAAAGCAGCGAGAAATTGATGCCTCATCACACACATGTCATCGCACATGACATGTCGCCAGACGATACCACAGTTATGATTTAAAATACCACCTACCATCCCAATATCCAAGATGCAAAGGTACCTCGAATAGTCATCCAACATAACTACCACCACACTGAGGCGCCTAGGGAAGTTGGCCTCCTTAACTGCTTCCATAAAGATCTAATGACCCGTACCCCCAACATACAATATCAACCTGATGCCATCGGCTAAGGGATGGGACATAATGTTATTTGGTGATTTATGCATACTATAACAAGTCCTAATATGACCCTTGCATTTTCCTGAATGTCTACTGTTAGGTTCCTATACCAATAGGTGTCATTTTTTATGATTGACTGTGGAAATAACAAATATGATCATCCATTCCACGCTACAAAGGTTCCATATTATCAATAAATCAAAATTCAAGATAAAGAGAAAGGAAAGGAATCCCAGAGAAATACCAGGGAAGTGGCTTGTTAAAAAGCTACTACTGTAATACATGTTACATAGCAAGTTTAGAAAGTGCAATCACTGACTTTCTCACAATGGATGAATAGCCAGACAGTTTAACCCTGGCTAGATCACGTTTAAATTTCTTGTTTTAGAATAGAGAGTAAGATCTGCTCAAATAGTTCAAGCTTAGGAGATCACTAGATGAGATAGAGAATTAAAGGGCCCAACTACTCAATCTGAGCCCTTGGTAGAAATAAGGATAGATTTAGATAGGAGGGCAGCCAAAAGAAAAGAGGAAAAGCAGGGTTTGCTAGTTCAAATGCACCCAATAAAAGGAAGAAAAAATGTTAGGTGTTTTAGGCTGGGTAGGCAGATAATTCTGAGGTTGCAGAAGCAGAGTGAGGTTTAGTTTTAATGAGTATCACAAGCATCATGGCAAAGTGGCTACAGTTCAGTGGAGCATGACTGACTTCCCCTCTCATTTCCCCCACAAACTTCACTAACATTCCCTAGGGATATTGAGATATGCTCAATACTCCTAATCCATTTCATTTTTGAGAATTACTAAGCAAAACGTTGTGTTTACTTGGTCAACACAAGCCACATTTCTTGTGTAAACATAATCATCCCATTTCCCTTTCATTTCCTAAAAAATCTAATTTTTTCCTTATAAACTTAGCATTTCCCTATCATTTTTCATATTAACACCCTAACTTTAGTATATAACTCCTATATAAAGTTTCCCTACCCCTACTATATATAAAAAGAAAAAACCCAAAAAACACTATACATATCCCACCCCCGCCTAATATGGCTATGTTTTAAAAATTCCTTGGGAGCCATTGGTCCACCTGGGGCCAATGATAACCCACCACGTGTCCCACCGGGATTTGTTAGACCTTTGGTCAAACAAATAACCATATCCGCTGCGCATTAAAATGGGTTTTAATTAATGATTGGTTAATTAAAAAAAACCATGTCCGCATTTCTCGATAACCCAAAGTTTTTTAACCCTTCAAACTTTATAAAAACATTGAATTATCGCGCGCGCTCCTTTCAATAAACCTCCGACAACTCACCTTCCTGTCCACCGTTGGATCACACACTTCACATCTGACGGCCCTCATCAATATCGGAGGCGCCCCTATGTCCGGTTGTTAGTACCCGATGGTCGACGATATTCCTGCCGTACCCAGGCACACTTGTCATGCTTTCATTGCATCGGGCCCGCTCTGACATAAACCGCCCTCGTACCAAAGGCAGTCCGATGGAAACCGTATACCACTGTTTGTCCTGCTGCCCGCCTTACCATCCCGTCAGCACCACGTCATCACTCGCGTTGTTGTTCATCCACCGTGTCCGCCATGTCATCCTCCACGTCAGCAACCACGTCACCTTCCATACTCCACTACCGGAAAAAAGCTACGTCATGCTGACGTCATCCCCAAAAAGTGCAAAAAGCCCGAAAAAGTCCAAATTTTGATAAAAACTCGGGAAATCAATGGTTTTTTTCATTTCTGTTTGGTTGACTTGCGCACCCTGTGCATGCGAATTACGTCCATTTCAACACCGAAGTTACAGTCCGCCACCCAGGCGAATCCACTCGGCAAACCCGGCCTCCTCCGCTCAGTCTGCAACTGCATTTCGCATCAGACGTCCATAAAACAGGTATTTACCCGGAATTCACTCGTAAACCCTGTTCTTTCCAAACTTTTTCTGTAAGAATCATCCGAACGACCATAATTCCACCCAAAATTACAATCCTGCCTCTGTACCTCTGCACTACAATCACCACTATAGCCATTTTTGCAAAGTAACCCTGTTAATTGTCGTTCCCTCTGCAAAGTCGCCCGTCGAGCTGATATTCAAGCTCTTTTCCCCGAATTCCACTCACAAATCCAACATAATCAAGTTATAACCCCAGGTAAAAGCACAACTAGCTGATAAATACAAGAATTTGCCAAACTTCTTTCCAAACCACCTATCTGCATCCTTCCTTTGCAAAAATAATCCAAGAAATGTCCAAATGATGAATTAATTTGTCAAATCACCCACAAAAGGAGGCCATTTTCACTGTTTTATCCAGCTTCCCCAATACACTCTGCATAATTCGCCTTTTCTACCATGAATGCTACCGAGTGAGGTGACTACAAGATAAAACTCAGTCTGCAATATCCTGACAAAAGCCTTAGAGCCAGAGTTCTCTTTTCTGTTGTTTCATAAACCTACATTCCAGTCAAAACACAAACAATTGAAGCATGGAGGCTCCATTGGCTCTCAACATTGCACCCTTGAATGCACCACACAAGGACTTGGAATGGTTACCTCTGGCAGACAGGGACTTCCAGATCAAGGACATGATGGGTCTCAAGTCTCACCTGCAAACCTTTTGTCAATTTAGAAATGGCCACAGAAATAACATTGATGTCATGAGAATCTTGGAATCCAACATGCCTATCTACTACCTCCCTTCAGTCAATGTGCTGCATGATTTCATTCATTTATGTTGTGCAAACTATGATCCCACACAAAGAGAAATCCTCACTCCATCTGGATCTGTACTGTTCTATATTACTCCTTAGTCCATAAATGAGATGTTGAACTTTGAGCCAACTCAGCCTTTGGTTCCTCTCACCATGAAACTCCTGCTTGATCAAGGTACAAAGCTGCCTAGCTCAGAAATAACAAGACTAGGTCAGTTGCTTATGCAACCACAGTGCCAGCTTGATCATCCTCCACCTTATCATCAAGTCTCATTCAATGAGACAGGGAAACTCCTAATAGACATGATATCCTACATTCTAGGATGCAAAACCAGTGAGTTTGTTGATGAAACTGTGTTTGTGCTAATGTCCATATTCACTCCAGGACATCCCCCTGCTATCATGTATGACTATGCCAACTTCATAGCAAACAAAATCCATGAGCAATTTATGATGTTGGAGAGAGAAAGAGTGTTCAAGTATACATCCTACATATATCATCTGCTGTTGTACTATCATCCTGATAGTTTCCAAGTTCCTCTTAAGAAACTAGACTCCAAAGGAGAGAGGAGATCTATCATTTTCTGGACCTCAGTTTTCCATGAAGTTCACCTCTCACCTTATACAAATTGTGAGTTCATTGACATGTTATTTTACCCAGCCACTTGTCTGTTGATGATGACTCCTCCTGGAAGGCTCACTACTGAAATGCAGAGAATTTTACACCTTTCAAGGGGCTACAGCATTGGTGACTGTTATTTCTACCAAAACCATACAGTGATAAGGATTTATGGTTGTGAATTATCCCCCTACAAGCTGCCAAAATATGTCCCCATGAGACTCTTTTCCTTGGAATATTTCAGGCAATTTAGTTGTGCAGATTTGACTCATTTCCATGGCAAAAAAAAAAAAAAAAAGGCATAGCTCAAGATAAGACATCAATTGGGACCTTTTGTTTTTAATAAGAGGGAAGAAGCCTGGAATGATGTAGAAAAGATGCTAAGAGATGAACTTATGTTGAAACAAAGCTTTTATTGGGCACCATATGACCCTGAATATTTAGTAAGCTATAAAAGAGTCAAAAACAAGCTTTGAGGATATGTGCACCAGCCAATCCCTCAAATTGAACAATATGCTAATCGACAGGAATAGGTAGAGGGCACACTAATTGAATATCTTACTAAAGAAGAAAGATTAGAAAAACAAATGAAAGACTATGAGAACAGAATTGACTTGGATTATTTTGAACAGGTCCCTTTTACACAGCCTCAACATATTGGAGCAAGCACATCAGCTGCTACACCTTCACAACAGCCTGCTCAAGAAAACACTCCACCTGCAGGGAAAGGCAAAGAAATACAGCATTCAGAGCAGCAAAATACAATGGCAGAACAACCATCTACAATCTAGGAAAAGGGTCAAGAACAAGGCCCTTCAACTCAAGTAAAGGCAGCCGAGATTCCTGTACTAAAAACCCATCATAATGAGGAAAGAGCCAAAAAGAGGGACAGACCAGAAGAGACACCTACAGGGGCATCTACAGAACAACAAGGTGAGAAGAGAAAAAGGCTAAACCCCTACTCTGAAGAAGAATTCACAGAAGAAACAACAGGCAACATTAGGGGTGAGGGAACTTCTGAACAAGAAATCCCTCCATTTTTGGAAACATCGACTAGCTCATTTCAGTAGGAGCAAGAGAGACAGCCTGGTGTGGAGGTTACATCCACCAAGCAACAGAGCAAGCAAGGCTCTGATATCAAGAGAGCATTCACAGAAATCAAAGCTAGAAATGAACCAGTGAGGTTTCAGCTATATAACCAGTTGTTAAGAATGGTTCCCACTAATCAACAGAGGCTAATGGCAGCCTATGATATCCAAGCAGGGAAGATGACCCTTAGTCACTTCAGGCCACTATACAGCAGCCAGAGTCAGATGCAGATTACATCAGGACCAATCTGGAAGTTCTTGCTAAAGGCATCCACCCAATAGACTAGATTGAGTTACACAAATAGGCTAGAGAAATGGTATACTCCACCTTGGCAGACAAAGCACTAATGGCTCATAAACTGCAAAACTCATTATATAACACTTCTGCCCAATTAGAGCTGGAAAAGGCCTCCTCATTAGCCAGGGATAATAGAATAAAATCCTTGGAAGATATTATCATAGAATTGGGACAAGATCCCAAGGATCCCAAAGGCGCACAAACCTTAATAAGAAAGAAGGAGGAAGACATAGCAGCCTTGAGAAGACAACTGAAGCTGCCAGCTACAATACACCCTCAGACCACAGAGGTGGCACAACAAAAAGAAGAAGAGGATGTGGTCAGTTTATTGATGAGGATGAACCAAATATTGCTGGATACAGAGAAAGCCTTGGAAGCAGCTCTACAAGGAAAATAGGAGGAGTTGGCCTCTCAGCTAGCTCAAACAGCTCCAACTCTCACAGCTCCTCTTCCAGCAGTCACCATAACAACCCCTCCCATTGATCCAACATCAATAACAGGTACCTCAACTTCAACAACTACTACAACAACCGCACTACAAGAGGCCAGCCTGAGCATGGAAGAGACGATGAAAGAAATAAAGGCTTTGGAGATCCAAATGGCAGAATTAAAGGAAACCAAGGAAAAACTAGCCAAAATTGAGGTTAGTTATGACAAATCAAAAATGATTGTAGCTGAGAAGACAAGGGAAGTGAAGGCCTTAGAGAATAAGATAAAAGCCTTGGAGAAGGACCTCACTCTCCATAGAACTATGACAGAAATCAAGACCATTTTGTGGGATAAGATTGGCCAATCTATTGCTGATCAATGGACAACAATACAAACTATTTTTGACCAGATGGAATTGATAGGGGTAGCTCAATATGAAACTCAAAAGGCCAGGGTATTGTTGGCAAATAAGCCTGAGCAAGCCAATCAAATGATTCATTTTTTGAACACTCATACCAGTGAACAATTAGCATCCCTAGACATTCATAATAGGACAAAGACTATTTTGAGAGTCAAGAAGGTGCTGACTATGAGGAATTTTGTTCAAACTGTAGAAAGAAAATGTTAGGAAATGCAGACAGAGATAGATGCCTTCAGACATAAATTTACAATATTACAGAGCAAAGGTTTACCTAGCCTAGTCACTAGCAATGGGAGGCTGTTAAAACAGGAACAATATGCTCATAGGCTTAATACCTATGTGCAAAATCACATTACAGCATCATCAAGCAGCTCAGAAGAAACAATGCCTCCCTCTAGACAAAGTTTATATGATAAACTGGAAAGTTTGTTTTTTATTGAGCATGAGGTAGCACATCTTTTTGATTTCCAGCCAAATTATTACAGGTACACTGAAGCTGATGAGACATTGATTAAATTAAGAAAGCATCAATTACCAATAGATCAATGGTGGCAGAGCATGTTGGAGGTCTTACCAAGGTAGTTTGGTTCTCCATTTTGTAAATTGGCTGCATTACAAGGAACTAGTAATATAAGGGTCTCCTATCAGAAAATCAAATCAACCAAGGGGGAATTCGCGCCAAAAGGTGAAACAAACTCGGGCACAGGTGGCAAATGACAGCACATCAGGAACGCAAATCAAGGAAGCAGCCATCGACCGACTATCAGAGCAAAAAATTCAGCAATAACAGGACACCTAAAGCAGCCAGTACAACATAGTTATTTCCTCATTTATTGTTGCGCGGTTTTTTCCACATCAGTTATTGCCCCTGCCAGAGTAGATGGATAAATTCATTTCTTGATATTTTCCTACGGGATATTTTGTAAACTTCTTATAAATACTTTCTGAAGAGATGTATTAGTGTTGGCTTATGAATATCATTCTGGACCTGCTCTGTAATTTTTGAGAACTCTTCTGAAATAAAGTCGCTGAATGTTGTCTTGGTGAATTTGCTGGTTGTGGAATCGATGGCTGAAGGATGTATTGTAGAATTCTTGTGTTAATGCATGGATCAATAAGTTTTCTTTACTCTAGTGTTACTGTATTTGTGTTTTATTTATCATATGAATACCATGTTCTAAATTACAGGAAAAAAGGATAACCCAGAATTTACTTTGTTGTACTCTGTGTTCAATTCCTGTAGTTTTTTTTATGTTTTCCACAGGACTAGCATAGGCAAGAATTCTTAACTGCTCTTGTCTCCCTGGTTCTTCCACACTAAATATCATCAAGGAATTCTTGATTGCTCCCTGATAATGTTTACACAATTTCCCTCTGTTAACATAATGAAAGATTCTTGATTGCCTTTCATTTCCTGACTTCATTTCATCCTATTTCAGCTTTAATGTTGTTCTGTGTTTAATTATCTTGCTCTGCAATTTTCCTATTTCCAAAGAAACCATACCCAGAAGTTTATTTCCATTAGACTCCATCAACCCAATGGTTTGAACTTCTCTCAAATTACTGCCTTGTTCTACTGAATGTCATCTTCCAAACACCAAACAAAACTTGTGCTTCATAACTAGCCTAACATATAATCAAACAAATCTAAATCATAAAGAGAGAGCCCTCTCTAGTTGCAGATTGGATAGGATCTGCAGCGAAAAGATTGGTTAGTGGTTACCTCGGCCGTATTCCCTTCTGGAGCCAGTGAACAACCTAAGTGATAACATCTACCATCTGGTTTTTGGCTCGCAACACGTGGAATAGATTAACTTTATCAAATCTTTTTAACAGATATATTATGCTTGCCATGATTGAAGAAGTTTGATTTGTTAGATGGGAGCCATTCCTGAGAAGCCTAATACATTTTTGAATGATTAGCTTCGAATCACCCACTATGTTTAAGGAGTTGACACCATTGTCCCCAAGCATATTTGACTTTTGTTTTTTCTTCAAGGTTGATTATTACCCCTCCCACTCCAGCCTCCCCGACACAATCCGACCATATTGATAATAAGATTTGATATTGTATGTGCAACACATTGCAATATTAAGTGTTATGTTATTGCGTAAATAGGATCCAACAACATTGTATGTACATCAAACATCAATGTTGTAGTATAAGTTTGATGATTTATAAGCATATTAGTGTAATATTAAATGTTATGGTATAAGGTAAAAGTAGACTCCAACAGTGTATGTACATTATATTTTAATATTAAATGTTATAATGCGTGGTGTTTAGTGTTTGCCATGTCTTTGGAGTCCTCTATCTAAAAACATTCTTTCAATCCATGTACATGTTCTTTCAAAATGTGGGGTATCCATATACATTTTATTGCAGTCTCAATGAAATCAAAATGACTTTATACATGTTGCATTATTATTAACATCCATAACATATGCAGTAACCTTATTGTTTTGGCTATTTTCATTGAAATTTCACAATAATCTAAAATATGTTTGTAAATACAAAAATAGATTCAACTCCTTAAACTATAATATATGGTGTATAACTTCACAAACTTACAAGAAAGAAAGAGAAAAAAACATATATATGGGGTAACCTTATGGTTTTGGCTATTTTCATTGAAATTCCACAATAACTTAAAATATGTTTTTAAATACAAAAATAGATCCAACTCCTTAAACTATAATATATGATGTATAACTTCACAATCTTACAAGGAAAAAAAGAGAAAAAACAAACTTCAGTAAATTAAAAAACATTAAAAACCTATTAAAGTGATAAAATAAAAATTATGAATATACATCCCACAAAATAAATAAATAAATAAATATATATATATATATATATATAATAATTTAAATGTCCTTAAAATTAAATGATATAAATCATAGCATATACAATATTAAATGTTTTGTTACATAGAACACATTATTTAAACTTTAAGTAAAATTGAAATTTATTGTTTTTCACTCCACCTCAGTGTTTGATATGTTCTCCATTTCTTATTGGCCTTTCATAATTTCAAAAGAAGGAAAAATATGGACCTCCTTGAGGGTTTCAATGCCATCTCAGTGTTTTCTGTGTGCTCCACTCCTTATTGGCCTTTCATAGTTTCAAAAGCAAGAAAAATATGGGCCTCCTTGAGGGTTTCAAAAGGTACCAAAGATGTGATATTTGTTATCATTTCAACATACCTTATGGCATTCATAATTATGCTTCTATGGGTGGTTTTGAGGTGTTAAGGATTAGTATGAGCATTCTATTATAATCTTGCAAGTGGCATTTACTATAATCACACTTAGGAGTGATACGCCACAATTATGAGGTTAGGTTAAGTTATATGTATTCATGGTGAAAAATACACTTCAAAGGCCCTTTGGGAATATTTGGGGTGGTTATCTTAACTTCTCCATGAAAAGGGCACACAGCCACCTTCATTCTCCAAAGAACACAAAAAAGATTATAAAATTTATAGTGGTTTTTTTTTATCTACATAAAATATTTCCATTTATTTTTCCTGGAAAGAAGAAAAAGAAATGGAAACTCGTTTCTTACAATTGTAACAGCCTTGGCGAAAATTCCAAGTAATAAAAGTTAATAAAGACTTAAACCATAACCACAGTTGATGGGCCACTTATTCCAAGCTTAATGTTGGGAAAGACATCCTAGTGTGGGTATTCATTTGCTTTTTTATGGCTAAGGAAATTGGAAAAGGCAATGGCTAAGGATTTGGAAAGACAAAATGTCATTTTTGGCACATTTATTTATGAAAATAATGGAAATTAGGAGAAAAGGAAGGTGAAAGGTCACAGGTTGCATGTGAGGAGGAAATTGAAAGAAAATAATGGAAATTGAAGAAAATAGAGACCTCATTGATAAAAAGGCTTATGAGGATTAGTTGGTAACCTTTTTTCAGTTGATTTTTGGAGCTCTCTCATTATTCCCTCTCTCTCTCTCACTCTTGGACACTTAGAGTTTTTCTTGGAGCATTTTGGCATTAGAGAAAGAAAGGAAAAGAAGGTAAGAGGAAGAAAAGATCAAACAAGGAAAGGTAGGATCAAGCAGCTACAGAAGGCTTCATTGTAGGTATCAACTTGCTTGTGTATTTTCCTTGCTAGATTTGGCATGCATGGTATTTCATGTGGTTCTTTTGTTGTTGTGGCATGGGTTTTGCCAGGTGTAACAATGTTTTCAGCGTAGCCTTCCCATTTCCAGATAGCCATGGTGTGATGGGGTTCTCATGTTTTGGTTGAGCTAGATTTTCAGATGGATTCGAAGCTGAGTTGGGTGGATCTCCAAATGATAAATCACATGGCCTAGTGGTCCCTGAACCAAACTATGGATCGTAGAAAAGCAATTGGCCTAGTGACCCTCCAGCCAAACTATGGGTTGCGGTAAGGCTAAGATTGTGTTGCCTTGGTGGACCTAGGAATCCTTACCGGTGAATGGTAGGATATAAGGTAAAGCCAAGAGGTGGTTTTCTCTCCATTATGCCTAGTAATTTAGGGTTTAGGATATGTGGTAAATCCTGGAGAGTGGCTCTTGGTTTAGGCCCTAGTGATCTAGGTTTGGATTGCGGTAAACCCTAAGAGACTAGGAGATAGGAAAATTCCGCATGGTGTAGGTGGATAAATCTGGTGGCATCCATGCTTGTTTGGTCAAGTGATCGAGTGGAGATGATGATAAAGCTTGTTATGATGTGTTCATTGTGTTGGCCTAGTGATCCAGGATGGATTAGGGTAAAGTCTGGTTTCTATTAATGAGGGTGAGGTGATTTAGCCTCGGTATGCCTGTTATCACTCAGGTTGTCCCCTAGGAAAATTCTAAGGAGGGGATATGGCCGAGGTAACCACAGACCAATATTTTAGACATAGATTCTAGCCAATTTGCATCCAGAGAGGGCTCTCTCTTTAAAGTTTAGCTTTGTTTTGAGGTATTTTAGGCTAGTTATGATGTTCAGGTGTTTGTTGTTTTGGTTTTGTTGGATGGTGATATTTAGTAAACCTGGGATGCAAATCTCAACAGTTTATTCCATTGGGCTGATGGAGTCACAGAGGATGAACTGCTGATTTTAACAAAAGGTGATACTACAGAGCAAGATAATCGATCTTGGAGCAATTTTATAATCTGGAAATAGATGGGATGTAAGCCAGTGGGTGAAGGGCAGTTAAGAATCCTTCATCATGTTGGCAGAGGGAAAATGCATGACTATTATCAAGGAGCAGTAAAGAATTCCTTGTCAATATTCAAAGTGAAAGAATTAGTGGAAACAGGAGCAGCTAAGAATTCCTGTTTATGCTAACTCTGAAGAAAACATGATTAATAGTAGAGATTGAACACATAGTGTATTTAAACAAATTCTAGGCTATTATTTTTCTCCATTACTAAGATTATGAAAACATATATGAAGTTTGCAGACATAGAAAATACAAAACACGGGTTAGAAGAACTTATTGATCCATAAATGATTCAAGAATTATGTAGCAGAGACTCAATACATCAATTCCACTTCAGACAGTGCAGTCACAATGAAATCCAACAACTCGTTTATTTCATAAGCTTTTTGAGTTACAGCGCAGTCCAGAGAAGATATCACCAACCCCGAATACATCTCTTGGGGAGGTATTTATACAAAAAGGAGTTACAAAATATCTTGTGAAGAAATATCAAGCAATCACTTCATCCATCTACTTTTATAGGGGAAATAAATGCTGTTGGAAACTGGGAGAAATGAATGCAGAAGTAATTGTTGCTGTGCTGGTGCTTTAATTGATCAAATACATTTGACTTTTACACCCAGTGAGTTGGATGATAGTCTTTCTTTTATTGGCGTTGCTGAGTTGCTACCCCGGCTCTTTCATCTGTGGGTGATCCTGTTTTAATGGACTCCCTGTGCGAAATGTAGGTAGCAGACTGAGCTGGACAACCAATTTGTTGAATATTTTGGCTTGAAAGCAGACTGCGTGGTTGAATGATTGCTATTGGATGTGAATGGGCATGCATAGGTCGCAGAGAGAAAACAAACAGAAATGAATGAAAACGATGTTTTCACGCCCTTTTGACAAAAAAATCAATTTTCGTGGGTTTCGGCGCGTTTCGGTTAGGTGACGTCAGCATGACGCATCTTTTGTCATGTAGCGGGGGTACGGAGGCTGACCTCGCAGATGACGCGGCGGGTGACACGGAGGTGAGGTGGTGCTGTAAGCATGACATGGCATTGACGTGGGTGCGACGTCAGCTGATGACACAAGGGTGATGTCAGCAGGGAGGCAGCGGGGCGGTAAGCGGTATTCCCCGCACCGCCTTTGGGCCATGGTGGTATTAGAGGGGGGGGGGGGGGGGGGGGGCTCCGATCATGCCAGGCACCTGCCACCTGTCTTCTGTACGGCGGAAATACCGCCCATCCCCCGGATGCTATCGTTCGGTGATCGGAGGGGTTCCGATATCGCCGAGGGCCGTCGGATTTGCACACGATGATCGAACGGTGGGCGACGAATGAAGCTGGCGGGCGGCTACGGCGTGGGTCCCACCAGATAAATCAACGTTTTTATATGTTTTGCGTGGTATAAAACTTTGGTTATCAGGGTTATTATATGGTTTATGTTGGCGAATTTGGTTATTTGTTTAACCAAATGTTAAACAAATCCCGATGGAGCGCATGGAGGGTTGTTATTGGCCCCGGGTGTACCAATGACTCCTGACAAAAATTAAAATATGGCCATAAATTTAGCCGAGGGAGGGATATTTTAGATTTTTAGGGACTTTTTATGTATTTTATACAATAGGGGCAGGGAGAAACATTATATAGGAGCTATATAATAGAGTTAGCATGTTAATGTGGGTTTTGAAGGGAAGCGCTAAGTTGTAGAGTTAGGAACTTAGGATTAGGGAAGTGAGAGGTCTTTTAGTAGCAGATTTGAATAGCTTAGGCTTAGTAGAAGATTAATGTTTACAACAAGAAATGTGGCTTCTTAGCCCATGGAGAAAATGTCATTTTGCTGAAACTCTCACCTGAAATGGAGTGGTCTAGGGACTTTGAGCAGATCTCAATGTCTTTGAGGGGATGTTAGTAAGTGTTCTTGGAAAAATGAGGAGGGAAATTAGTCATGCTCCATTTGTTTTGTAACCACCTTGCCATAGCACTTTGTAATATCCATGAGATAAAACATATTCAAAGGACAAAATTTCTCATAAACCTGCTTCTGCAACATCAAAACTGCCTACCCAGCCTAGTACACCTAACATTTTTTCTTCATTCTTCCTTGGGTGCATTTGAACTAGAAAACCCTAATTATCTTATTTTATTTTAGCTACCCTCCTATCTAAGTCTACCTTTATCTCTTCCAAGGGCCCAGATTAAACAGTTGGGCTCCTTTGCTTGTCTACCTATCTACTCATCTGCCAAGCTTGAACTGTTTGGACAGACCTTTGTTCTCTATTCTAATACAAGTAAATTCAAATATGAAATTGGCCATGATTAAGCTATTTGGCCATTCATGAATCATGATAAGAGTCAGGCAACTGTACATAGTGAAATTCTTCAAAAATGGAACAGTAGTGGCATTTGAACTAGCACACTTTCCTGGTCTTTAGGTTTGGGGTTCATTTCTTTCATTTTTCTCTTGACCATTTCCTTCTTCTTGCCCTTTGATTTTTCTTTCAGGACATACCCTATTTTCATTTTTTAATTATCTTCATTTGTCTTCAAAATATGGAAACCTTTGCAGCATGGAAAGGATGAACATATTTGGCACTTCTCCAGTCAATCATGAAAAATGAAACCTATTGGTATAGGAACCTAACAATGCCCTAGTTGGTTCTTTCGGTTTGAGTCCCACATTCATGCTTGAAATATGGCATGGGGGTGAATGACTGAAGAGAGATTTTTCTCAGCCATTCTATGGTTGGGCAGAACATAGAAGTCCCATCCTAGGTTTGGTTTTGCATCATTAATGAAAGATTATTTATCCTTGTATTTCTATGAACATTTTGATGGATTATATGTGGTTTATATGGTTGTACTTTCATGACTATTTCTATTGTTATTATGCTGGTTATATGTGTTTTTTATGAAAACAGCTATGTATGACTCTCAACATGTTTTTACTTGTAAATGAATAGATAATGTATCTGTCATGCGGAAAGAGTTATTTTTGCGGACAAACCTAACCTCCCTAGGAGTCTAAGACTCTCTAGTGACAAACAAACCAAACAAGAGCAATCCTTCTCTAAACATACATTATTCTATGAGAAACCAAGTGTTTTCCGATCTTACCTTAAGTCCAACGCTTGTTGTAGCAGTCCAGCCTTGCTGATCCAGATGAGCTCCTCCTTCACTTTAAGACCTGCATACACTAACAAGTCAAACGATTACATAACACCTGAATATTCATCATAAAACAAAGCATATTCATCACATAGACCAAGGAGTACATGAAATAATTCATTAACAACAAATCATTGAGAAGAATGGACTTATTTGTATTAAGGAAAAAAAAAAAGAACCATTACAACCTGAGCCTTGGTGTTGTGCAAGCTCCTCCCAGGGTCCAACAAGAGATTTCCTCTACTTTGACAAGCTCACCCACTCCCAATATGGCAACAAGGAAGGACAGTGATCTCTCCTCACAAGTCAACAATGGAAGTCCTAATTCCAGCAGCATTTACCCTTTAGAATGTTCAGCTTTCAACCTCCCCTCCTTTGCCCCAATGCCTGTATTTATATTATTCTAGAGGAGGTTATTCAGTTCCAACATCAATGGGATACTCCCTCTTTTGGATGGGGTAGCTCCTCTCTTGATGGGATAAGCTCCTCTATCATAGGGATGCATGAACCATCTGGAGGCGCTCAATACATGTCGAAAACTCTTCTAGAAGGCTCTAGAAGTGACCACAAGTAACTTTTTAAAGATGAAACTCGCTCCTTTTGACCTTTACAGGGGTACGCACCCAACCTTTAGCTTACAGAGCGTACAAGTACGTAGGTACAGTGTGTTTGGAGTGCGTACACGCAGGCAAGGTAGAGAGAACCTGCGTACCCAGAGATAAACATGTTTTCAAGTGACTTTCTCTCTTTTTGAAGTTTTGACATGAAGAACAGAGGTATGGGGCTTGACAAAGAGGACAATATGGCTATTGATGGGGCCATATAA
>APFE031491298.1:0-39945 GCA_000404065.3 Pinus taeda | reverse complement strand
AAGTCCATTCTTCTCAATGATTTGTTAATGAATTATTTCATGTATTCCTTGGTCAATATGATAGATATGCTTTATTTAATGATGAATATTCAGATGCTATGTAATCGTTTGCTTTGTCAGTGTATGCAGGTCTGAAAGTGAAGGAGGAGCTCATCTGGATCAGCAAGGCTGGACTGCTGCAACAAGCGTGGGACCTAAGGTAAGATCGAAAACATTTGAATTCTCATAGAATGGTGTGTATCTAGAGAGGGATAGCTCTTGTTTGGTTTGTTTGTCATTAGAGAGTCTCAGACTCCTAGGAAGGTTGGATTTGTCCGCAAATATAACTCATTCCGTGTGACAGAGGGAAAAGGTCCAAGACTCAAGGCCTCAAACATCTCATGTGATTCCTCATGTGGAGCATGCTCCTTTGATAAGCACAAATATATTGAATAATAATACATCTCGTGCTACATTGAAATGAGGTCATGAGTTAGGTTCTTTGAACTCTAACAAGCGATCTTCTCTAGTGTGCCTTGAGGGTCAACCCAAATTTGGGTGATTATCCTCTCTAGTGGTGTCTTTTTTCCCTTTATGTTTACTTTTCTATTCTTCATATCATTAGTCTTTGCTTTGATACTACTAGATAGTGAAAATTGTACCAAAAAACGAGTCCTGATGGCAAGTGATGTAATTTTTTTTTTATGTTTGATCAATATAATTTTTAGATTTACAGAAAATATTTTACTCTTTAAATATAAAGCACTTATATTTATGTTTCAAATAGATATTAGAAGTTCATTCATTTGAATCTACCAAAATTATATAGTTTTAAATTTACTTTATTATTTAATTTATATCTCTTAACTTATTTTTATTTTTTAATATGCCCAGGGGGCATAGAGTAGATGGTGACAGGGCGTTATGATAAGGCACTCCATGGTGTAAAGGTCACTAGTTCAAAACTTTGTGGGTAAAAATCCATCCATGCTTAGGGTTGGTATGGCCCAAGACAGGTACGATCACCTGGGTTACGACTACTCAAGCCATAGGTTAGGCATCTACTCATCTCAAGACTCACATTACCTAGAAAACAAAAACAAATATAAAAATAATTATATTTATAGATATGTTTGTTTGGGAATAAATATTTTATAATTTCAATTTAATTGTGAATAATTATTAAATAGATACTAGTGATTTAACCCAGAGTAAATATTCTTTATAATAGTCATGATAATTGGTTGAAATTTATTTGAAAGTTAGTTATGCCCAGTTTACTTTTCAATTTAATTAAAAAAAATCATCTCCATAAGTGCCATTGAATTCTTATTATTTATTATTATTTGTTACATGTTTTGTTGAATGTATATATCTTTAACTCATATAGTAATTCTTTTTAGAATTGATGCATTGATAAAATAATTTCCAAAATAACTAATATAGCTAGTTATACTAGGACAACCAATAGACATCAGTCCATGATAGGCATGAAGACACTTACCTCATCATACATCTTGTAATTCCCTCTTCCCACACTTACCCAAGCTTACCAGTCCACTATGGTAAATGTGTGACAAAGAGTTCTATGATATTATTCAACCTCCTAGATCACCTAAAGGAAGTGGAACCGACCAATCAAAATTTTACATACCTTCCCTCAGGTGCTACAGGAACCCCATGATCCAAACAACCAATCCAGGTGCCCAACCCATGAGTAACCTATCCTTTCACTATCACTCCCACTAGCATATAAGGGAGAGACTACAATCTTTTTCAACCAATTTTGTACCTGAGACTGAGTGATTTGAGCCACTTTTTCAAGGCTAGGATCTAGATCATTGCCCATAACTTGATGAGACTTTAAAAAAAAATGACACAAATAAAAAGCTTCTAACATAATACTTGATCAAGGACTTGTCCTAACCAATCTTAACCATGATAAACATTTCGTCGAAGACATTGTGAACATGTAATTTACAGGCTATAAATACATATCTGAGCATAAGGTTCTGATACTTATTTGAAAATTGCCAACAAGATGTAGTTCCTTCTCATAATAGTTGCAATAACATCTATTAGGTCATGCATTCAATATCCATTCATTTACCAATCAAAACATCTTATATGCCATAACTAATATTTGTCATGAAACCATTCTTATAACCAACATATAACCATAATAATATCAGTGATAGAACAACCATTAAATCCACATAATAACAAGTACATTTACTCATAAAATAAAAGGGGAAAAGAGCTATTATTAACTTATGCAAAAACCAAACAAGCCAGGGACTTCCACATACCACCCAACCATATATTGGGTTGAACAAAAACTTTCTTTCAGCCAATAACCCCTATGCCATATTCGAAGTATGAATGTGGTGTTGGGTTGTGTTATATTCTTTCCACGACTACCCCACATGCGGGGGGTGACAGGGGGGATGTAGCCCCTCTGCACGAGGTCTGGGGCAACGCCCTAGGAAACTATTTTTGGACCCTATATTAGGTGGGTGAACCTACCTATGGTTTTGTGCATGGATTTTGCACATGGTTTTGGGCATGATGATTTTCATTCCATAGTATTTTGTAGATCCAGTCAGGGGAACTATGGTTATGTTCTAATATAGGGTTAATGGATTGGGGTTTATGGATTCTTCGACATGTATATATATGTATTGTAACATTGAAAGAAACATAATGAAAAATCAATCTCATAGTCCCAGTTTTGGGATCTAGGGGAAATCTCTCTGTATATATGTTTTATGTTTTATTCTTTCGCCATTTTTTATTTTTTGTTTTTTAGAATTCGTATGCAGGTAATTTATGTATGGGGTTAGAACCTACATGTGGGACTTACAACAAAACAACCAAGGATTCCTCAGGATTTACTGCAATCCACCAACGGATTCCTAGGCCCAAGCCCCCATCTATACAACTAGGCTTTACCGCAATCTGGATAAGGGATTCCTAGGTTGAAATAAGAAACATACATTTCCAGGCTTTACCGTAAACCAACCACATACCCATACAGGGATCACTAGGCCTATACATGCATGGATTCCTCTAGATCTCTCCACCTAAACCATGAGGAATTTGTCTGTCTCCACCTCTAGGCTTTACCGTATATCCTGCCATTCATCGGTCGAGGATTCCTAGGCCTAGCGAGGCTCCACCCTCTAAGATTTACCGTATATCCCGCCATTCAGCGGTCGATTATTCCTAGGCCTAACGAGGGCATACACAATCTGTCTTTACTGTAATCCCACCTTCATCAATCTAGATAATCCTAGTCTGTTTCTCCTTGATACCACCCCACTCAATTTCGAAACCATCCAGAAATCCAACTCAACTAAGTAAGAGAAACCCCATCACATCATGGCTATCCAGAAATGGAAAGAAAAAGTTGAAAACCACTGTCACTCGTGGCAAGACCCATGCAAATGATATCAAGAGAACCAAATACACACATGCATGTAGCATGCATGCCAAAACTAGCAAGGAAACCATACATGCAAGTAATTCTGATGTAGCCACTAGATCCTACGCTTCCTTGCTTGATCTTTGCTTCCCTTTGGTTTCTTTGTCTTTCCTTATAATTTCTTCCTCTAATGCTAGAGTGCTCTAAGAATACTCCAAGTGTATGAGAGTATGAGAGAGAAAATAGAGAGAGAAATCTCCAAAACTGAACTGATAAAATGTTAAGCTCACAAAAGGTTGTAAAATGATCCTCAAACGTCATTTTATTAATAAGGCCTCTATTTTCTTCAGTTTCCATTATTTTTCCTTTATTTTCCTCCTCACATGCAAATTGTAACCTTTCACCTTCCTTTTCTCCTAATTTCCTTTATTTTCATAAATAAAAGCCAATTATTGCCTCTTGCTTTTTCAAAGCCTTTGCCATTTCCTTTTCAAATTTCCTTAGCCATAATAAACCAAATGAACACCAAAACTAGGATGTTTTTTCGTACATACAGCTTGGAATACATGTCCTATGGCCTTGGTCTTATTTTTCCTTTATTAATTTTATTACATAGATCTTTAACTTGGGGTTGTTACACTTCTCACATTGCCCAATAATAATAATAATAATAATAATTATAGCTTTATTTTTGGTAATTTTTGTGCCCCGTTACTTCTTCTTTTCATCACTTGGTCTTTCCTCTTCCTTTCACCACTTGTCCTACCCCTTTCCTCTTTCCTCTCCCTTAAACAAGTTGTTGATCACTATGTTATTTTTTGTTATTTTTGCTCAGCCGCTCGACTGCTTTGTTATTCTTATCAACTACTCGACCGCATGAGAGTTTGATCATCTAAGCTTAGCACAAGTTTGATCATCACTTTTTGTTTCACTTCATCACCAGACTACATATTTTCCAAATCCATCTAGTGGGTTTGATCGTGTAGGCTAAGCACAGATTTCAAGTGAATTTTTGGTTGTAAGCTAAGCACTTCATCCTCCACTCTCTCTTTGCCTCTGAGTTGTATTGATTCCTTTGGATGCAGAGAGTGTTAAATGACTCACACTCCACACCCCATTTTATCAAATCCTTGAACTGTTCAACTAGGTAAGCCTAATTACATAGTAGTTGTTATAATTATTAGCCCTGCCACAAGCCAGGGATAACGCATTCGTTATCCTATTGACCAGCTATTAGCTTCCTATTTGACTAAAATTGAATGGCAATTCATAAAGTTTAACCTATAAAACAAAATTAATTTATTTTTTGAAAAAAATCAGTTTAATTTATTTGAATTCTAATTGGTTTCAATGGGTTTCATCTTATTTGTGCAGTGATTGTGATGTACAGTCGATTATTACGCCAAATTTGCGCATAAGTTACAGAGATTGGTGCCTTCTGTTTAACATTCCAATCACCTATTTAACATTGTAATCGCTTTAATAGCATTGCACATGTGGCTAAATACTTTTAAAGACTTTGTAACCGGTTGAATCCAGAGACTGTTTTCCGTAATGCATATCCATAGGCGATAGGTCTGGTGCTGGTTGAGGCAACTACTAACTCACGCAAGTCATCTATCTCCTTATTTTACTGACATTTTGAAATTGAGTCCTCTATCATACCATTGGTACGACGGATTTGAACTCCTATTTCGGAACAAGATTAAGTAGTTACAACTTTGATGGGGTTCGTAATATGGTTTAATGTGTCGAGAAAATTTTCGCTCCACGTCTCTTTATATCAACCTGACCAACTCCCGCAGGATAATTTGTTATCAACCTCTATATCATTCGTGTCAATCTGCGGGTCACTATGACAACTAACAACCAGAGATTTTGTGGTCACGGTAGTAAAACATATGCTAGGAGTCAATACACAGGGACATGAACATACGCTAACATTGCATGCATCGACTTCTTGAATAGTAGTTGCTATCTTTGAGTTTTTAAGTTTATATTTCTTTTCTTAACTATTTCTTGTTGTTTGCTTTATTTGTTCAATCCTTATAAATTGCTGCAAATAGTTCGCACGGATAAGCAATTCATATATTTTATATTACAAACGTTATAAGGATCATATGTATGTACATGGTCCTTTTGTTGAATTTGGAATCCTAACCATTGCACAAAGATGTGGTTTTTTGCAATATTTTTAAAAGAATCTATATAACATTACTTTATAACATAAATTCATGACATGACTTTATCTTATCCTCGTGATGAAGGTCATTCCTCATGTCCATTCACTTGTTCATTCACATTAATTGATGCAATTACATGCATAAAGACTTATTTCATGTTTTTTATTTTTATTTTTAGTTTTACTTAATTTGATTCAAAATGTTTTATGGATAATTCTGAATATTATTATTGTTATTTTTATTATAGTACAACATTTTGCTGTTGTTTTCTTTATTATATATATTTAAGTTAAGAATTGTTATAAAAATAGAATTAAAATAAAATATTTATAAAATATTTTAATTTTGAAATGAGTTATAGTTTTGTGCATGTGATATTGATCAACCATGGTATTAGTTTATGGTATTGTAACAAATCCTATTTACAACTTAATAATATCCATGGTAAAATCAGATGAATATACATAGTTAAAAATATTGTTATATTGTAAATTTATTATAAGTATTAAATATCAACACAAATGGAAAGAAAGAAACATTGAAAATGATAATTAATTAAAACAATTATTTTATCATATTAAAGGTAAAGCCAAACTACATATGATTGGTGAATCACTTTTATACATCATTACATCTTCTATGTTTTGGGTCCCCATCATCCTAAGTTTAGTTCTTCTTTGTTTTGTGTTATATATATATATGTTGGCATTATGATGCATGTGTTGTCTTTGATGGCAACTGACTTGTAACATAACAAATATATGGAAACTAGAAGAATCCATAGGTCAGTTCAGAGGTGACTAAGTGATTGACAAAATAGGAGAATGATGGGACAAATGTTTGATAACGGTAAATATTTGATGATCTATATGTGTGTTCTTTAATTCCAAGCCATGTATATGCACAGGTACAAAGAAGAAAAGTCACGTACATGCTGCCGCACTAATTTAAGAATACCAAGGGTACTTACCATGCTATTAGCCCGCAATATTGAGCACAGTAACAATTACCTGATCTCGTCCAAGATTACCATCAGAACTAGTGTATTTTTGACTCATGGTATTGGCTAAATATCTAACTATTTAAGGAGGTGAAGATCAAAGTGCTAAGTGTGTGAAAGGGTTTTTTATGAATACTTCAATCTGAAGTATATTTGCATTGTAATGGCCATAGTTGACACATAGATCTGAAATAATTATGCACTGATGAATACAATGATGGTTCAACATCATGAGACCGGAAATGGATTTCCATTGTATGATCTGCTCATGGATTGAATAGATCTAAGTATTGACACATGTTTTTATCTCTGAATATTATGATTTGGGTCTTTCTAAAGTTTTGAAGAGCTACGTAATTTTAGGTAAAAATTTGCAGATCTGTACACAAGTTGGTCTCGGTTAAGTCATGTATACATGCAAGTTCATTTCTTCAAATTGACATACATAAAGGAAAGGTTTCTGTTCATAAATGACTGATGATCCTAATCAATGTTGTTGTATCTCTCTTGTCTATCAATGATGTCCTCTTGTTGATTTGGGTTGAGTGATAATGTCTAAAGTAAAACTAATTGAATGATGAAGTTGAATTTGATTACATGTTGATTGGTTGAAAATATTATTGATGCTACTACCTGTATGAAGGTTATGTAAGCTAACAAAATATTTCAGAATAAATCTGGTCAACTCTGTGTCTGATTCAAAATTTCAAGTTTTTAGTATATTGAGATCTGTACGTAGGTTTCTCTACAGAAAAGTGCGGATACACGCGGGTTTCCTTAAGTGAAGTAGCATATACATGTTGGCATATGAATGATCATGCTTTCAATTTATTCTGAGTTTAGTTATGTGTTCTGGTTATAGTGATCTCATTGTTCAGTTTGAAATAAGTTGGTGTTTTCTTTAATTGATCTACAAGTTGTGATGTATTAAATTAGGTGGATCCAGTGTGAAAATTTATGAAACGTGGCCCACGACTGTTACTGAGGGTTGGAGCCTTCAGTGAGGACATTGAAGCTTCCTGCCAGTAGTAGTTGGTAATCAGATCAGGGAGTTAGAGCTCCCTTCTAGTAGGAGCTAGAGAACGAGTGAAGGTTGTAACCTTCAATAGGTGGGTGCCTGCGTACTGGCATGAGTCTGCACTAGTACAATAATGTAAGAAGTTTTTTATATTAATAAGTTTGAAGAGTAGGACGACAACAACGGTGGTTTTCTCACACATTGGGTTTCCACCATAAATCCTAATGTTCATGTGTGTTTCTTATGTGTGATACTTTATTCCTTAATTACTGCCTATCAAATGCCTGATAAATCTCTTACATTCTAGTTTAAGTTTAACAAATAAAGAATTACATGTTTTACAAGTTTACTAAGCATACACTAGTTTCTTTTACAATAGTTTTGTACATATGCGAGTTGGGTTCAGTAAAGTCATGTACATATTTCAGAAAAGAAAATTATTATTGTGAGTTTTTAAAATACTGATTCACCCCACCTCCCTCCCCCTCAATATTTTGGCAACAATTGGTTTTAGAGCAGGTCCTTTAAAATAAGCTTGATCGCTTGAAGGAATATCTCCCAAGATGAGTAATCGAGACATAACAACATCTATCAAACCACCACTCTTCAACATAAATAATCTAATATATTGGAAGACAAGAACTAGATCATATCTTTAGTCCCTTGGAGCAGATGTTTTGGAAATTGTGGAAGGAGGTTACCAATATCCAGTCACAATTCCCACAGATGCAGCAAAAAAGAAGACATATGAAACCAATGCCAAAGTTTTCAATGCAATATTGGGAAGTTTGACAGAATCATAATTTGTCAAAGTTATGCAGTTAAACACAACAAAAGAAATATGGGACAAAATCATTCAAAGCTATGAAGGCGATACCAAGGTAAAAAATGCTAAACTCCAAACTTTGAGAATTTAATATGAAACTCTTAGAATGCATAATGATGAAAGTATTGCTAGTTTCTTTCTATGTATAGATGAGATTGTAAATTGCATGAAAAATATGGGTGAAGAAATAAATGACACCACTTTCGTTGAGAAAATCTTAAGATATCTAACTCATAAATTCGAGTCAAAAGTGTTTTCCATTAAAGAGAAACAGGATCTGTAGAATCTTACTATTATTCAACTTCACGGGATCCTAACTGCTTTTGAAATGAGGAAAGGAGGTCCCTCAGAAGTCAGAGAAGTTGCATTTAAAGCATATACAAAAGGAAAAGAAAAGGAAGAACACAAGGAATCGGGATATATATCAGAAGGAGATGAGGTCAACTGTGTAAAGAAACATCAATTAGGCACTAGAAGGTTCAGAGGTAAGCTTTCCTTCAAATGTTTTTCTTTTGGTAGAGTTGGTCATTATGCTACTAAATGTCCCCATAAAGACAACCATGACAAATGGAAGGATACTGCAAAAGGTAATAGGAGACGGTTTGACAATAGAAGAAGTTATTATACTCATGAAGATAGTGATGGCTTGTCAAATAGTGAAGAAGGAGAATCTGATCAAGATCTTAAATTACTCATGGATTTTGAGAAAAATACTAATGTGTCTAATGATAAATTTGTGGATGCTTTAGAGGAAAAATATTTCTTTGAAGAAATTACTCAACTCAAAATTTGCTTGGAAGAAAGCAAAGTAGCCATTGAAGCATCAACTCATAGAAAATGAAGAGCATAATGAGAAGTTAGAATGTGAAGTAGTAAGTCTAACAAAGGAACTTGAGGAAATAAAAACTCTGAATCTTAGATTTTCTAAAGGATCTAAAAATTTAGATGAAATTATCAAGGTAAAACACGCTCCTCTTCTGAAGACAAGTCTTGGATACACTAGAGAAACATCTTAAATAGAAAACTCTTCAACCACCACTAGAAGTTATCTAAATGCATCAAAATCTAGTCAGCAAAGCTTAAGTCGTCAATAAAAGAATAAAGACATTCCACAAGTAAATCATGTTCACTCTAATCCAAGGATGAACAACAACAAAAGCACCAATCAAAAGGTCAACAATAACATAAGATTCTATGATCACATAAATTTCTTCTTTAATGGACAATGTTTCTCATGTCATAATTTTTGTCATAAGGTTGCTCAATGTGTTGCCTACAAAACCTTCATGACTAGAGAAGCAAGAAAACAAAGGAATGAGACAAAATTAAAGAAGAACACTTATAATAACTTCTCACCTCTTAAAGATGAAATTGAATGATCATTTTTCAATAACTTTAGACATGAATAATTTGAATGCAGGAGCAAATTACAGCGAATATCTCAAAAAGAGCAAATATCAACAAATTCTAAGGTATGGAAAAGGAAGGAGTTACAGTCTGAAAGTTATGGCATAGCATTGTTTGCAGAAGGATAAGAAAATCAATGGTGTGTTGATAGCCAATGCTCAAAACAAATGACATGTGATAAAGATAAATGTATTTCATACAATGATTTAGAGAAAGAAAAGAATGCCACTTTTGGAAATGACTCACCTGTTGTCATTAATGGTAAATTTTTTGTTTTTCTAAAAGAAAAGGTTAAAGCTGGTAATGTAATGTATGTTGATGGATTAAAGCATAACTTTCTGAGTGTTAGCCAAATGTGTGACAAAGGAAATGAGATGGTATTCTAATCAAAAGAATGCGTGGTTCGTGAATTTGACACAGGAAAGACCATAATAAAAGGAACAAGAACCCTAAGAAATCTGTATATATTGAAATGTGGCCAAGAACAATGTTACCTAGGAAAGGTAGAGGATAATTGGTTATGGCACAAAATGTTGGGACATCTAATCTTCTCTAAAATAAGACAATCAAGCAAGCTCAAAGATGTTCGTGATCTACCCAATATCACCCTACCAGAAAGTACCATATGTAAGTAATATCAATTCAGTAAGCAAACCAGAGTTTAATTCAATTCCAAAGAAGGATCAGAAAGTAAGCCTCTTGAACTTATACATACTGATTTGTGTGGGCCAGTAAGGAAAAAGTCACCTTGTGGAGAACAATACTATATCTTATTCATTGACGACTTTTCTAGAATGTGTTAGATCGTTGTATTGAAACACAAAAATGAATCATTTGATAAATTTAAAGTCTTCAAAGCATTAGTTGAAAATGAATTAGATCTAAAAATCAAATGTCTCAAATATGACCAAGGAGGAGAATACATATCAGATGAGTTCTTTAATTTTTGTGAACAACATGTGATGAAAATGTGAATCTGGGGGTTGCCCAAAATCCCAATTTCTTTAAAAAAACAAGATCATGGACCTGTGGGTTATGGCCCACTCAATCTTTTCAGAAGCCTTTTAATCAATTTACCGTGGATCTTCATTAAATCTAGCATCATGTAATATCTGTGAGAGCTCCCATCTACCATTCTTCGGATCGGGCCGGAAGCATTGAAGAGTGTTGGCTCTGCTCCCATGCGCTGCACGCTGTATCAGGTTATTTTATAAACTATCACACCTCCTAAAACGACAGAACTATTAAATTCTTGGTCGCTGAAACTAAACCTTCTGCTCTTGGACTCGGGCTGCCATTCAAGCTTCATTTCCAACAAACCATGTTTAACGTGAGCAAGATTCAAGGACACGTCCTGAAATAATCGACCATTATTTTGCTGGACGTTCCAACTATCTTTAGCGAGGTTGTTATTACTGGATTGAGGCACTTCTTTCTTTCCATCTGTCTTCTCTCGAATAAGAGGCTTTAGGTCAATTTTAGCTTCACCAAGGAAGTCCTTTCGTTTGAATTTCGGTGCTTTATCCTCATCAAACACTTCGTGCAAAATCCGAACGAACGATTCCTTCACATCCTCACAAATACCCACATATAACAAAGACACAATATTGGATCACAATATATAACAATTAAACGATATTAGATCGCCATCGATCTAGTAAATGGTCGATGGTCGATTAATAAGTTCGCAACAGTCAATTACAAACCATATACACACAGGCGTTTACAACAATAAAACATAATATCATATATTATGCAAAACAGTTACATACTAAGGCCTTTCAGCCTTAGAAGCGAGCTCACGCTCAACTACATTTTACTCACGCAGTTTTTCCTCACAAAAACATATATCCCTCACACCCTATTACATTACATTTATATAAGATGCATTAGGAAGAATTGATAAGATCTTCTCCTAGTTTTTATACAATGAAAGCTGTCCAAAAAGCGTGCATGGTTGTATCCATCTTATCCGCTTTAAATCTGCTTTAACTTATCCACTTTAAATTCACTTTATATGTATTTTCCGGCTTTAAATCCACTTTAAATGTATTTTCCTGCTTTAAAACAGACTTTCCTTTGTTCTGATCCTCTGGTCCTCGTTTGCTTGCTTTGGTGCTGATTGCTCCCGCATCAGACTCCTGAGGCACAAAAATTTATGACCTCCTGGTCATATGCTTCTGGTCTTCATAATATCTTCAACTTGTGAGCTGCAATCAACCTCTGCAACAACAAGTCCTCCTTGCTGCCTCTTACCTCACCAAGCTCTCCTCTGGACTTGGTCTTTTGGTAACCGCTCTAGGCTATTGCAATATTCTCACCTTCCTCTGCTGCTACCTCCTTCCGCAGAATCTTACTACTCTGATATCACCTGATGAAAATGATAATTTGGGGGTTGCCCAAAATCCCAATTTCTTTAAAAAACAAGATCCTGGACCTCTAGGTTATGGCCCACTCAATCTTTTCGGAAGCCTTTTAATCAATTTACCGTGGATATTCATTAAATCTAGCATCATGCAATATCTGTGAGAGCTCCCATCTGCCATTCTTTGGATCGGACCGGAAGCGTTGAAGAGTGTTGGCTCTGCTCCCATGCGTTGCACGTTGTATCAGGTTATTTTATAAACTTTCACACCTCCTAAAACGACAGAACTATTAAATTCCCGGTCGCTAAAACTAAACCTTCCGCTCTTGGACTCGGGCTGCCATTCAAGTTTCGTTTCCAACAAACCATGTTTAACGTGAGCGAGATTCAAGGACATGTCCTGAAATAATTGACCATTATTTTGCTGGACGTTCCAACTATCTTTAGCGAGGTTGTTATTACTGGATTGAGGCACTGCTTTCTTTCCATCTGTCTTCTCTCGAATAATTGGCTTTAGGTCAATTTTAGCTTCACCAAGGAAGTCCTTTCATTTGAATTTCGGTGCTTTATCCTCATCAAACACTTCGTGCAAAATCCGAACGAATGATTCCTTCACATCCTCACAAATACCCACATATAACAAAGACACAATATTGGATCACAATATATAACAATTAAACGATATTAGATCACTGTTGATCCAGTAAATGGTCGATGTTCGATAAATAAGTTCGCAACACTCAATTACAAACCATACACACATAGGCGTTTACAACAATAAAACATATTATCATATATTATGCAAAACAGTTACATACTAAGGCCTTTCAGCCTTAGAAGCAAGCTCACGCTCGACTACATTTTACTCACGCAGTTTTTCCTCACAAAAACATATATCCCTAACACCCTATTACATTACATTTATATAAGATGCATTAGAAAGAATTGATAAGATCTTCTCCTAGTTTTTCTACAATGAAAGCTCTCCAAAAAGTGTGCATGGCTGTATCCATCTTATCCGCTTTAAATCTGCTTTAACTTATCCCCTTTAAATTCACTTTAAATGTATTTTCCTGCTTTAAAACAGACTTTCCTTTGTTCTGATCCTCTCGTCCACGTTTGCTTGCTTTCATGCTGAGTGCTCCCGCATCAACATGGCATAAAAAGACAATTTTTTATAGCTACAACTCCTCAGCAAAATGGCCTGGTTGAAAGAATGAATACAACTGTTCAAAAAATGGCTCATGCTATGCTTGATGAGTTTGGAACTCCTGACACCTTCTGGGGTGAAGCTGCACATACTGCAATAAATATTCTCAACAAGGCTCGTGTTTGTGTGAATAGTGATAAAACTGTGTATGAGCTTTGGTATGGTAAGCCTCCCACTGTAAAGCATTTAGTGTTTTGGAAGCAAATGTTTCATAAAAAGTAATGATGAAAAACTTGGTAAGTTTGAAGCTAGAGTAAATGAAGGAATACTTCTTGGTTACTCATCTAGAAGCAAAGGATATAAATGTTACAATAAGAGACTTCGGAACATTTTTGAATGCATTGATGTTGTGATTGATGAAGCATGCACATATCCAAAAAAGGTAACATCAACAAAAGAGGATGATGATGATGAATGCTTTCCCACATCAAATCGAAATGATATAGAAAAAGAAACTAATGAAGCAGAAAAAGAAGACACATCAGACAAAGAAAAGGCTCCATCCAGGTACGTTCAAAATAATCATCCAGAAACTCAAATTCTAGGAGAGAAGGAATCTAGGGTACAAACAAGAAGAACCCTTGTAGGATCTCCTAGTTATGTAGATTTATTATCCATCATTGAACCTCAAAATGTAAATCAAGATAGTACATATGAATGTTGGGTTAAGGCCATGGAAGAAGAACTTGATCGAATTGAAAAAAAATGATACTTGGGAATTGGTTTCAAGGCCTCATGATAAAAATGTTATTGGGACAAAATGGATATTAAAAAATAAGTTGAATGAAAATGGAGAGGTCATTAGGAACAAAGCTAGACTTGTTTGTAAAGGTTTGCTCAACAAGAAGGTATAGACTTTGAAGAAACATTTGCACCAATAGCCAGACTTGAAGCCATAAGAATGTTTCTTTCATTTTCAAGTTTTTGACATTTCAAAGTTTATCAAATGGATGTAAAATTTTCTCTCCTTAATGGAGATCTAGAAGAAGAAGTATATATTGAACAACCAGAAGGATTCATTTTGGGGAATGATGAAAACCTTGTATGCAAACTCAAAAAGGCTTTATATGGGCTAAAACAAGCTTTGCGAGCATGGTATTATTGTCTTGAGAAATATCTTCAACAACAAGGTTTCACAAAAGGATCTGCAGATAACAACTTTTACACAAAATTTGAGGATGATAAACTGCTAATTATTGTTGTTTATGTCGATGAAATCATCTTTGGCAGTAATGAAGAGTCTATGAGTCAAAACTTTGCTTCTCTTGTGTAGCAAGAATTTGAAATGTCTTTACATGGGGAACTAACCTACTTTCTTGGTCTATGAGTGCAACAAGAAAATGATGGCATCTCTCTCACAAACAAAATATCTTAAACATATGTTGAAGAAGGATGGGATGGAAGATTGCAAACTTGTATGTATTCCCATGATGACAGGATGTAGCCTCAGTTCTAATGATAATTCTCCCACAGTAAACCAACCAAAGTATAGGTCTATGATTGGAATTTTCCTTTATCTAACAAGTACCAGACCAGATATCATGCATGCAGTTGGGATTTTTGGACGTCTCCAAGACAATCCAAAGGAATCACATCTTCAGGCAGTAAAGAGAATATTCAAATATCACTAAGGAACCCAATAATTTGGTCTATGGTATCCTAAAGATGCAGATCTTACCATTCATGCATACATAGACACGGATTGGGCTGGAAATGTTGATGACTAGAAAAGAACTAGTGGATGTGCATTTTACATGGGGCCCTGATTGGTATCTTGGTTCAACAAGAAACATAGTTCCATTACCTTATCTACAACAAAAGCATAATATGTGACTATTGCATCTTGTTGAACACAACTTCTATGGATGATGAAAACATTACAAGATATACAAATCAAATGTTCTCCACCCATCTCCATCCTATGTGATAATACAAGTGCTATTAGTATTTCGAAAAATCCTGTTAAGCACTCCAAGACCAAGCATATTCCAATTAAGTATCACTTTCTACGAGAACAAGTGCTTGAGATATGTTCCCTCCAAAAAACAAGTTGTTGATATATTTACTAAACCTCTTCCTAGAGAAGCATTTGAATATCTCAGACATAAACTAGGAGTTGTCTCTGCCTCATTTTGTTGTTAATCTAGTCTGTTCAATGTAGAGGTGAAAATTCATAAGGTTTCTTTCTATACGCGGGATTCATGAAGTATAGTCGCGCATATACGTGAGTTTCTTTGCAGATAGTTGTGTATGTTTTTATCTGATAGAAAAATAGTGGGAAAGAGTCAAGATCGGCCTCTGACAGGCTACTGACAGCTATGATTTAATTTTTCTTGGTTTGGTATTGATGGGCACAATTTCTGATATGTTATTGAGTTATGTTTTTCTCATTGATATTTATCTGATTGATGAATATGCTTTGGTGAATGAGATGTTGACAATGAACAGGTAGCACAGGTTCAGGAGGAGCATTAACCTTGCAGAATATAATACATTTTTGGCATTATGGTTGCTGAATTAGGTTACCATTAAGATCATTTGGTCTCATTTATTAATGTTATATCTGTCATTTGATGTAAAGGTTAGGTGGATACCTATGATGTAATAATTTTCATATTCAATCATGTATGGACTTTTGAGGTCATTTCAAATATGTAATCCCACTTGGTTTGGTGGTAGTGTAAAAAATGTAATTGCACTTAGTTGGGTGGTTGATTCAAATATGTATCCCCACTTGGTTGGTGAGGTTACATCAAGGGCGAAGAATTGAACCAATGACTTAACATATAGCTTTGCATGTAATCACTTAATAATGAAGTAATAACAATTTTTTTCGGCTTTAGGATTTTTGCATGTTTCTTTGCTTGGAAAGCATTTGATTGAGAAATTGTTGATGGATTAATATTTTGATATTTGTTTTTCAATGTTTGGAAGTTCAATCTTTTACATGTTTCTTTGCAAGATGGAATTTAATTGGCAAGTTTTGGATGGAAATAAATTAATTATTTTATTTTTATTTTTAATATATGTTAATTTTTAATATATTATATTATTGCCTCTCCCAACTAGACGTTTCCTATAAATTTGGGCAATTTGGGCAATACTTCTAGCGGTGCAGAATACTCATTCCATTGCAAGTACCCGCTTACCAGAAACTTGTGCAACATATATCTCACTTCGCTTGCACCTCGGGTTTTGTTGTTTTCCTTGTCATTATCTCGCTACTTTTTCTTTTTCTCCACCTCGTATAGGGATATTTTCATCTATTACATGTAAATTAATTGTGAAGGAGATAGTGGAGAAGATTAATATTAAGTGTTAATTTTAGTTGTTCAATTTAGGTTTTTTCTGCCAAAATTACATTATAATTTATTTGTCAACTCGTTTCAAATCAAGAAATGTAGTTCATAGTCAATTTTAATAATAATAATAAATTTTATTTTATTTAATAACTAATTTTAATAAAATTTTCATGCTGAATTTTATCATTAATATTGATAATAGAATTAATATTAATATTAATATTATTGGAATTCAAGCTTCTATGATCCATATTATAATGTATAATTTTTTTTTGGAAGAATTCATATTGAAGATTGGGGTCCACACGGTTTTAATCTTTTCATTTTATATATATATATATTTTGATAAAGTAAAAATAATGGAATATTATTAACCCTAACCTCTCTTTCTTTGAGTCAAACATAACTGTTTTCTTCTCGCTGTTAAGTTGACATGTGTTCCTATTTAACCCTCTTCGTGGATTCATTTGGTTTGAAACTCGTCGAGCCACATCTTCAATATGACTTCTTCCTAAAAAAAAATTTATACATTAATATTAATATTAATATTCACAATATTTTTTATAATAATACATTAATAATAATATTAATTTTAAAATATCCTTTTTGAAAGGTTATAAATATCTAACACCACCCTGTTGAAGGGCTATAAAATATCTAACACCACCCTGTCAAGCTATCCAATCAGTAATAGAGTTTAAACAATGCACCTAATATCTGCGTTGACGTACAGATTTGGCCCCTCCTTCCCTATCTCGAGATTCAAACTATCCTCATATTCTTGCGAAAATTTGTAATGAGTTGTTGAGATATCTAGCAAATATATTCCTGAAAATATCTACCTGAATATATTCCTGATTATGACATTAGTTATTGTGATATGAAATAAAGCCATTACTGGATTCGGTAAAGTTCCACTTGGCTTATCAATATCATACCACTTTACGTAAAATCGTCTTATCATTCGTTTCTAAATATATATGACGGATTTGAAAATAAAAGTTCTTCTCTGCTTGCATTACATCAACGTTGCTTAAAACTTTATTAATAATGATAAAAATATCAATAATACTTTATTAATAATGACAAAAGTATTCATATAAATTGTAAGAGATTTTCGAATTAGGATAAAAAATTTTAAATTATAAATAGATTTTGCTACAATAAATTCATTTATTAATATTATAAATTAAAAAAAAAATTATTAATAATAATAAAAAAATATTAGTATATAATCAGTTATTATATTATAAATTAAAAAAAAAAAAATTATTAATAATAATAAAAATATTAGTATAAAATGTAAAAACACAAATCAAATACTATAAATTTTTTAAATTAATAAATAAAATTTTGTTACAGTAATGATGTTATAATATCACAAGTTTTTAAAAATAATTATGATTATTTCATTGATATTTTATATAATATTCTTTAATTAAAAATTCAAAAATAAAATAATATTCAAATTGAATGTGTAAAAAAATATTCTAAAATATTTTATCATATTTAAAATCCATTATTCTAAATCATTTATCATATTTAGAATTTGGGTAAAATAATTTAAAACTTTTCTGTAATAGTATTTGATCATGTTTTTTTATAGTGAAAATCAATTTAATATTATCAAATATTTTTAGAACACTCAAAATCTTAAAATTTAATAACTATAATTTAGATTTACAAAAATCTTTACCAATTTGATCAAAATCTAATTAAAATTTCCATAATTTATACAGCAAAAGAAATCAAATTATATTAGAAATTCCGGGTAACACAGAAAACTCCTCTTAGCATTGTGTCACATTGGAGTGGGACACTTTCTTATGTACACTAGGGTATCAACGAATTAATTAACTCTTTTTATTATGTACACGACGGTATTAACGATTAATTAAATCTTCTTTATTTGTTGTCATATTGGTGAATTTTATGCCTCGAAGTAGTAGTAATTGTTTATGGGTATCAATTTTATATAACACTTCTTCATAGGATATACTTTTTTAATTAATCAATTTAATTAAAAAGACAAAATTGTGTAACTACTCTTGAGATACATCTCAACCTTAATTTGTGACTAGTATTAAGAATATTCTAAAACATTATATGAGGCTAAATGCCTTCTTTTTAATTAATAACCATTAGTAACTAATTAAAATTTTAAAATTCATATTCCAAAATAAAGACATAATTTTTATAGATTTTAATAATTAAAACTGATAACACTTCAAAACAACAAAATATATATTTTGCTATCCAATTTTAAACCAAATTAGTGTATAAGACCCCCTTGTCTGTGGGACAAGGGGGACACCTCCAAAAACCAAATTGATGTATGTGGCCCCTTTATTTGCGGGACAAGGGACACACCTTTAAATTAGTGTATAAGACCCCCTTGTTTGTGGGACAAGGGGGACACCTCCAAAAACCAAATTGATATATGTGGCCCCTTTATTTGTGGGACAAGGGACACACCTCCACACATCGATTTGACTGCTAAGTCTACAGAGAGATACATACTCTACCCTTTTGGTTTTGAACCTGTGACCTCTTAGGAGGAAACATATCCTCTTAACCATTAGGCTCACTCAAGCTATATTTGTGTGTGTGTGGATTGTTACTTCAAGATATAATTGTTATTTCAAGATTAAAATATATACTTATAATATTACAATACAATTTTTGTTTATTGCTTATATATTTCATTATGTAGCATTGTGGTGAAATATCTATTGATATAATAAAAATTGATATCTATTAATTTTATATTTCATTATGTCGTCTTGTGTCTCATTATGTGGTATTGTGTTGACATATATATTTATATAATCTTGATGGGGTGTTAAATTTGAAATTAGGGTTTCATCAGAAGGAGTGTCGTTCTCCCAAGAATCTTTTCCTCTTTAAAGCACGACAGAGGTAGTTGAGCTTGTCTCGTCGTTTTGAATCCTTATATACGTAATGGACAAACAATGGTATTAGAGCAATGTGAGCTGTGGTGAGTGTGTTGAAGAATGTAACTAGGTTTGGTCTTCATAATTGCACTTGAAGTCAAAATGTATTATTTGTCAAAATGAAAGATTTTATTATTATTATTATTATTATTATTATTCAATTGACTTGTTAAAGCATGAGTTTCATGCTTGGGTCAAATATTATAGGTCAAGCCTCCATTGTATGGTTTAGATTATTGTCAAAATCAATTTTTTTATTGGTTAAAATACTCCTCCATCATCAAGTCATCCTCTTCAATGACTCCTTCAAGTCAGCCTCAAAGAAATAATCTTAAAATGATTCATGTCGGCCTACATCAAATATTCATGTCTTCATGGTTCATGTTGGCTCATTTAGTATGGTCATACCACTATAAATACAAGCCTAGAAGCTCACATTTCAGAGGGACAAAAGCTCACATTTTTTCTGAAGAATAGTTTGGTTATCACAAAAGAAGAAGGTCACATAAATCACATAATGACAAGTTTGGATCTCTCTGAAATGAAATGTGGATATCTGTGACATGAAGCTCGAATTATCACATGTTCAATAACTCTGTTTTGGTACCCAAGCAATGAAGAAAGGCATATTTACAGTGATGATGGTTTAGTCTAAATAAAGGGTATAACCATAGTGATAAGGCTCGATGTTACAATGGAGAAGATCTCGGTGAAATCTCTTAGTATTACAACAGTGATGAGATTTTACAATAGTGAGAAGGATTCAGTCTCTTCATAGTAAGAAGGTCTTGATGCGAACTCAATGACAGGAATTTAGTGACATGAAAGAAGGATAGCTTGATGGAGGTAGTCTCGAGTCTATGTTGTAAGTGACTTGTTCGTCTCATCTTGAATGTACCAAAGGAAAAATTTGTGACTGGGTTTTTTCCCCTCGAGGGGGGTTTTTCTCTGGCAGCGTGCCTACATCTTATGTCCTCTTGTATTTGTTGTTTAGCATTAGTCTTGATGATAAGAAAAGATAAATTGAAAGATCTAATAATAATAACATAAACATCACAAGATAATGTCATAGTAGGGAAAAGCGTTTTAACTCCCAACACTATGGATTTTGCAACATGTAATTAGAGCTATGGTCAAAGTCAAAGGTAGTTTGAAGACAATTTCAATGACTATGCAAGGTTCCAATATGTATCATCAAAGAAGCTGGTCAATACCCAATGCAAAATTAAAAACTCTGTTATGATATCTATGCTTCAACAAGTTTAGTATTATGTAAACATAGTTTGATACAGTATCTCTCACAGTTCAGTGCTATTATAAGTCCAATGTTACTACAGTTTGATGCTTCCAATATTCGGTGATATAAACACAGTCTCGGTGCTTCCACAGTAATATGATCTCGTGAAGAAGAATAACAAAGATACCAAGATCTAATCAAGCAAATTTTTCTTTAAGCCCATTCCTATCATTTTTGCAGATACAATCCTAATATTTTCGCTGAAGGCACAGTTTCAAGCACTTCTTAAAGGCATTGAAATTTTGGTAAAAAAATAACAAATATTTATCTTCGTTTTATGTAACAGAAATAACTTTGGTGCTATGTTCAACTCTCCCACATTTCTATACCACAACCTCAGTAAGGGTTTGGTTTCACAACTGTGAGAAGGTTTACGATGTCAACAACAATGAGAAAATATTAATGCATAACAATTATTCTATTACAGTAACACTCTCATAGTGTAAGGACTTCGCATCACATACACAGAAGTTCGATTAAGGCACTTCAAAATTTCAATAATATTACAAGGTGACTATCATGCTACTTTAGTTTGAGTGTCATTCCATTTCAGTGCCACTGCAACACCTCAGTTCAAAACCTTCACATGCCTTCACTTTTGGTAGTATCACAGTAACAACATTTCGATCCTATTAATAATTCCGCGATGGTGTTACAATGATATGGTCAAAACAGTCAGTCTTCCACTCATTAAAGAAATAGAACTGACACAGCTTCCTATGGAGATATATCAAGGATCCGATTACAAGCTCAAAGGAGTAGCTTAAGGTAAATCAAGTATAAGAGATGATGACGTAATACAAAGAGAACACTTCAATAAATCATTATCAGGTTTACCAATGAACATCTCCAGGTATGTCTCAAACTATACTCCTTACAATATTCTCTTGATCATCTAATTTTTTGAAGTTTTCATTACATTACTAACATCATTATGTCCACCTATATTGAATCATATAATGATTCTTTCTTTGGGTGATTCATCACTTGATAAATCTACCTCCTCATATTCTTAATTGACTTTAAAGAACCATATATTGTTTCTCTGGAAAGCCCTAACCTAAGGGTATGCTGATAATGTGTGAAACCCTAGCATGCTTAGGGTTATTGGAAAATGCTATTTGAATTTTTTGATGACGATGTCATGCTTGGAATTTTGTTATGATCATGAAATCTTAATTGTTAGGGTTGAATGATGTTTTTTTGAGATCCAGAACCTTTAAAATTTTAGGTATTGTAGGGCTTGGTTTGCTATGAAACCCTAGATCTTTAGGGTTTGGTTGGGTTTATAAGAAAAGCCCTTGTTATGGATTTAGAGTCCCAGGAATGAAACCCTAGGTATGTGTCAATTGGTTGAAACCCTAGCTTGGTATAGGCCAATATATGTCTAGCATATTAATATTTCCTGACATATGATGTGCTTATGATATGCTGATGAATTCCTAGATATATGTGTTGAGCTAAGTATTAATGGTCATGAAGTCTTAGGGTTTTCCCTAGTAAATGTTTGATGGTCTAGGATGATGTTGTTTGGAAATTCTAGGGTTTAGCAACTAAACCCTAGTAATACTTAAAATTCTCTAGTATGAATAGCCATTTGGAATTTATGAATATATATAGTGATTGTTGATAATTTGAAGATGGAAATCTAGGGTTTACATTGAACCCTAATAGATGTTAGTCATGATGCTATTTAAGATGTGATTGGTTTTGATTTATTAAAGCTCATGTATGAATCTAGCATATGTATGAAATCTTAGTGAAGAGTCTAACATATGAATTATAAAAGCTATTAGATTTGCTTCTAGGATTTGCTATATGAAAGATTGTGTTATGTCATTGAAACCCTAGATATAATAAGTTTTATATCTTAATGAGTTGTGAATATGATTTAGGGTTTGTAACAAGACCTGGGCAAGAAGTTGAATTATTGAAGTATAGTCTCTTGTTGATTATGTTTGTAAAATTCTTCCGTCATTATAAGATTTTTCTATAGCTAACTTCATGCATCTATAATTTTGGTTGTACTTTCTATCTAAGTTGTGTAGGTACACAATATTTAGGATGGTGAAGATGATCAAAAGAAAAGGTATGATGTGAATGGTAATGATAACTTTAATAAGAAGGATGGAATCCACAAAATATTTTTTGATTATGAAAAGAACAACCTGATCTCCCTAGGTTAAGAGGGAGCCTGGATAGAAGAGATCTCCCTGAGTTTAAGAGGGAGCCTAGATAGAGAAAATCTCCTTGGTTGAGAGGGAGAGCATAGTTTTGATTGGAGAATGAAGTTTGAAGGATATGTTGTTGTATGTGAAGGTGAAAAGGAAAGATTTGGTTGATAGGTCTACTTTGTAGAGAAGCAACACCAGGAAAACCTCGAAGTTTTGTGTTTATTTATGAATATGTAAAAGTATATTATTGATTGGGGTTGTGTATAAATCTCTAAAAGGTTTTGATAAAATGTTGGTTACCAACCAGTTTGATCAGGAGAGATTTCTTGTCCTTGATTTCCCGAATCAAGGAGAGGCTTTTGAGTGAAGCATTTCCTAGAAGGAAATCTGGCCGACACTTTGTGTTGATGTCTAGATCCCAAATTAGGGAGGGTAGCATGGGTCATAGAGCTCTGACCATGGATACACACCTAGGTTGTTGGGTTGATGGCTAGAAAGTAGGCCTCATGGTACCTAGAGATGCTAAAATCTTGAGTCCATATTAGTCCCACCCGGATAGGTTTCGCTAGTAAGGAATCTAGTCCATGGCATTGCAAGGCCTAAATTGTTGAGATACCAATGGATATGTTGCCTTGGTAAAGAATCTAGTCCATGTCATTGCGGTGCCTAAACCTCTTCGTAGATGATGTGTTTTGAGATCTTCCATGTACCTCTTTGATTATATGTAAAAAATGAGTACCTCCCTAGTTAACAGGGAGTGTTGAAGAATGTAACCATGTTCGGTCATCATAATTGTACTTGAAGTTAAAGTGTAATATTTGTCAAAAGAAAAATAATTTTTTTTTTTATTATTATCCAATTGACTTGTTAAAGCATGGGTTTCATGCTTGGGTCAAATATTATAGGTCAAGCCTCCGTTGAAGGCTTTAGGTTATTGCCAAGTCAATTTGTTTATTGGTTAAAAGACTCCTCCATCATAAAGTCAACCTCCTCAATGACTCCTTCATGTCGGACTCAAAGGAACACTCATAAAATGATTAATGTCAACCTACATCAAAGACACATCTTTTCATCGTTCATGTCATCTCATTTAGTATGGTCATATCACTATAAATACAAGCTTAGAAGCTCACATTTCATAGGGAAAAAAAACTCACAATTTTTCTAAAGAATAGTTCGGTTATAACAGAAGAAGAAGCTCACATAAATCACAAAATGGCAAGTCTAAATATCTTTGAAATGAAGTGTGGATATCTCTGACATGAAGCTCGAATTATCACAGGTTTAATAACTCTGCTTCAATACCTCAACAATGAATAAAGGTATATTTACAGTGATGATGGTTCTGTCTAAGTTAAAGGTATAACCATAGTGATAAGGCTTTTTGTTACAATGGAAAAGATCTCACTGCAATCTCTCAATATTACAACAATGAGAAGGATTCAGTTTCTTCACAGTACGAAGGTCTTGATGCAAACTCAGTGGAAAATTCAGTGACATGAAAGAAGGATGTGTTAATGGAGGTAGTCTCGAGTCTATGTTGTAAGGGTCTTGGTCGTTTCATCTTGAATCTACTAAAGGAATAATTTGTGACTCGTTTTTCCCCTCGAGGGGGTTTCTTCCCTGGAAGTGTTCCTCCATCTTGTGTCCTCTTCTATTTTTTGTTTGGAATTATTCTTGATGATAAGAAAAGATAAATTGAAAGATATAATAATAATAATGTAAACATCACAAGATACTGCCATAATAAGGGAACTAATTTTAACTGCTAGCATTGTGGATTTTCCAATAGAGGATCGACCTCCTTATTTAGTTCCAATTTGTTGGTAAATTTTTGGTTCCATTCTTGTTCTTTTTTTCAGGCAAGTGTGAACAGACTCTTCTCTCCTTTAGAATGTGCCTTCAATGTCCTTATTGTTTGGGTGAGTGTTATCATTTATCACAAGTTTCAATCTTCAACTGCATGTCCGAGGGTATGTTTTGTGCAAGTATGTTCAGATTTTTAGTTTACATGGTCTTTGGATGGAAATTTCTCAGTTGGAAGAGGTGAGGGTTTTCATTTGGGTAAAATTGGCTTCTCAATTTAAGAAGTACCCAACGACTATTGCTATGCGATATAGAAATTTTTTTTAGTTGTTATTATGTATAATTGTCCTATGTATGGGGTTTTTAGGTGGAATAAGTTTAGGGCACTCCTATAGCCTCTCTATTTTAATCTGTCACAAGGAGGTTTCATGGTTTATTCAAGTTTTATGCAATTTGGTGTGTCATGTTTCTGGGTTGTGGCGAGCTTTAAAATTTGTTTTCTTTTTCTCCTATAGTGTGGAAATTGGGTGATATTTTACTTGTCTTTAGGTCAGGAGTTCACAGTTATGTGGCTTTTCTTGTGTCTCGCCTTATAGCTAGAGTTTATTTCAGTGCTTGTCCTCAATTTTATTTTGCGATTACAATTATGCCTCCTAGACAGAGGATGAGTAGGAGAATGGGTGGTGGGGGAAATCTAGGGTACAAAATGGCTCACCATTTTGCCTATGATTCTGTTGCCACCTTCTTTGATGTTTTTCTTCTTGAGGTCAAGAAGGAAATATTATTGCTGGAATATAAAGAGGATGGAGACTGACCTTATCATTCAGATTTTGAGGTGGTGGGGGAGCATATGTAATGGGTTCTTGATCCTGGTAGATTCAGGAAAATATGACTTCACCTCTAGAATTCGTCCACTTTACACCAAAAAATGGCTACCTTGTTTTAATTAATTTTCAAAGATAAACAAGTGGATAATTATAATGTATTCTCCTCTTTGGAGGACAATAAATGCGTGCTTGAAAACCAAAGCTTTTTCTAGGAAAATGTTGATTCTCATTTTACCCACTTTGAAAGTTTTCTAGTGAATGATTTTGCCTTAGGCAACCTCACTGAACCTCTGGATGATAGTGCTCAAGCACTGAATACAATATCTTCTAATTGTGAATAGTGTTGGCGGGTTTCATATATTTTTTCCATCAATTTTGGTATGGTTTCTTCAAGTATTGTTCTTTAGGTCTTCATGGAGGCCAAGCTTATATTTTGGATCAAAAGTGCTCTGTTTTATTCTTTTTGATGAGAATTATGGATTTTCTCTTTTTTTCATGGTGTTGTGTAATGTTGGCTCTTCTTGTGCATTTCAATTATTTGTGCATCATATTTTTTCTTTATGTTGAACAACACTCCCGCAAGATTGAAACACAAGTTTTTTGGTGCATATTTGTATCATCCCTGGGAAATATTATGGTCCTTATAATGTCATATGTTACACAATTGGCTCCTTTGTGTTATGATTTTGCACTGGTCCTGATGTTTTGATCACTTATTTAGCATGCAAATCGCTTGACATTTCAATCTCTTATTGAGCATGGATATACTAAGATGTGTCAAACTCTCTATGGAAATTTTGGGTGATATATTTTTTATTTCTTCTTTATGTTCAGACATATTGGCATTGTTGGAAGTAAAAGAAGGCCTAATTCTAGGAATTCATTTTAGTTTGAGGAATATTGGGTGTGGAATTAAGTCGGGTCACAAAGCTTTTATGCTAATTGATATGTACATTTCAAGTTTTCTTGTTTGATATCCTCGCGATATGCATTAAGCTCTATGAAAAATATGTTGGTTTTGTATAGTCATTGAATAGAAGAGCATGTCTCTTCTATGTGAACTTGCCTCATGAGGACATTTAAGATATATTAATCTCTTAAATAATGCTGGAAGGATCTAGATATGATAGCTTTGTAAACTCTTTTTTGACTATGAATATACAATGCTGCAAGATTATATTAATATAATATATATATATATATATATTATATATATATTATAATATATAAATATATATAAATATATAAATTATATTTGATATCTATATCAAATCACAAAAGAAAAAAAAAATTACAATATTTATTTTCATTTTACATTTTAATATTGATTTGTAAAGTTCGACTTGGCTTATCAATATCATACCAGATTATGTAAAATCGTCTTATAATTCGTTTCGAAATATCTATGACGGGTTTGAAAATAAAAATTATTCTCTTCTTGCGTTACATCAGTGACCTGTGCCATCCAACCCAAAGCCATGGCAGTAAACCCAAAGCCATGGCAGCAAAACCCACACGGTCTGCATGCGTGCAAGATTAATGAAACCCACAAAGGCTGATGATGTGACATTGATTTACACTTCACAAGTCATGGTTAATAAAAAAAATTATCAATTGATGACCAAAATAAGCTATGAAGTGCAATTTCACTACCAAATTCCTTATGAAATGGACAATATCTATCCACCATGTAGAACTTTTACTCACAAGTTAGATAATTTTACATTCAATTTGAAATTTTTTTATGAATGGTTTTGGAACAAGTTATGTAATTTGTAAATTTTAAAGATATTGATAACAAAGTGTTAATTATTTCCCCTTTATAAATATACCCATTTTATGAATTTTCTCTTAAATACAAATTTTGTTTTTTTTCTTCATAAAATTTAAACCACCTAGAACAGAAATAAAGTTTGTTCAAATTTGGACTACACTAATGTGCTTTGTTTATTATTATATTAAGGTTTTATATTTCTATGGTCCTACATAGATAAAGTATTTCACATATATGAAATAATTCATAAATAAATTTTAATGTTTTATCTATTTGTATCTATTTTATGGTTACACAAGGTTTGCTGGCACCCTTTATTTTAATATTAATTTATTTTTTCTAATTTTTGGATGTGATTATTATTCAACATACTCATCATTTTTGATGAATTGAAAAGTTCAATATATTAATAATTTTTTTTTTTAATTCTTCATTTTCTCATGACTTTTACCTTGACTCACAAATTTTTACTGAACTAATGGTCCATTTTGGCCTATGAATATCTCAATTCTCTACTCACATGCACTCATTATTAATGTTAAATTATTTGTGAGAGAATATTTTTGTACATAAGTACCAGCTAGATTTATGAGCACTCTATTGTCGTGAGACGTTAGAAATGTGTATAATAGAATATGCACAACACAACAACTTACAATCTAATAGAAAATTCTTAGAGAATAATAAAATACAATAGTTATAATAAGATTTTATTATAAATGATTTTATCTTTTATTTTGTAGGTGGATACAATATTTACATATGATTACATTGTTAACCCAAGAAGGAATTAAATGATTTTACAATTACTTTTATTATACAAATAATATTAGAAAAACACTCTAACATTCTTACTATCCAAATAGACATGACATATCCAATGCAAAGTTTGTCAAGTAGTTTTAGTTGTCAACTAATTTCTTAAGCAAGAATACATTATCTTCTTTATGGATGAAACATTTTTTTAATTTAACTTTGAAACCGATGTTTATGAATTTTAAATCTAAAGATATGTGTTGAAAACTATTTTTCAAGAAAAAAATATATTTGGATATAATTATTTTTATTGTAGATTTGTTTTACAATTTAATATAGGAGATGTGGTTATATATATATATATATATATAGATAAAAGTGTAAATTTATTTATTTGCACATATATTAACATGATTTATTTGGTATAGCATGATCATAAGGGGAAAATTTCTTTATATTTATTAACATGGAAGGCAAGAATATTGATAGAGATAATTTCCATGGGAATTTAATAGTGAAAAATTAGTCATATAAAATAGCACAGTAGCAAGATTGAATTTTTATTAATACTAAAAGGATAAGTTTTCAAAATTTTATTTTTGATAATCATCGGATTCTAGGTTATGCAGATAAAAAATGAAAGTTAAAAATATTTCATTTTTATTAGGGTTACATTTATTGTAATTAAAAGTAGCCAATAAGTCCACATGGGGTAGCTCAAGCATCACTGGCCGTGGAAATGAAGTCTCACCGAACTAGAAGTCTTGGGTTCAAATCTTGGGCTACCCTTCCCCCGTAGTGGGGTATGTAATGGACATGAAAATCGGAGAGTCCTACCAAAGCTTACAAAAAAAAAAAAAGTAGCCAATAAAATTTTAAGAATGAAATATGAAAAATATTATAATCTATTTATTACATGTAATTTAAAGAAAAAAGGAATATAAAAATATGAATTGTTTAACATAGAAAAAACATTATAAAAATTACACCCTAGATGTGATTGATTCCAGAGAGGTCAAGTCTTTTTCTAAGCTTTTAATCAAATTTTAAGTTCAAAATATATTTATGCCTATCTAAATTAATATTTATAGAATTTACACATTGATAAACGAACCTATATTTTATATAAACCTTATACTATAAAAATTGTTTTCATCATTTTATTTTATATATACAAGTATTATTCTTTTATAAATAAATATATAAAATATAAATCTTATTCTATCATTTTTATTTTATTTTATTTATCATCTAATATTACTATCTATATAACTAATTTCTGCTTAATTATTACTTTTTCTTCTCAATATATGTTTTCTGACTAATATATTTTTCCCGTGTCTCACTACTAAATTTTTAAATTATAATATTTTTTATTATATAAAAAAATATATATTTATTTAAAATTCCTAATTACTCAAATTTTGCCTTCCAAAAATAGTTAAAATTCCAAAAGAATGAAAAGCCAAATTATTCTTGCAAGCCACCCAATGGACTTTAAATTATTTCAATGAGTACAATTTGATGTTATTTCTGTTGTACACATCAAACCTAGTCCGGAGCAACCTACATCGATCTACGAAATACAAGTTTTCTTGATTTTTGCTTTCCAAGCTTGCACTTCTCACTTGTCTTTCATTTCACATTAAATGTTAACTTGTCTATTTTTTAATAAATAATAAAAATAATATGGGTAATACAATAATAATTAATAATGCAGTGCAATGAATTCAATTTTTTCATTATTACACAATAAGAGGTGAAACATTTCAACCAATCATATTTGAGATAAATGAATTTAACTTTTATTTAAAAATAATAAATTTAATTTCATAATGTTAAATTTTGGATAAATCTTAATTTTTTTAGTCAAAGGAAAACTAATAGCCAGTCAATGAAAAATGAATACATTATATCCTCCATGCCAACGACACCTATAATAATATGCACTCTTAGATAGGTTTTTCTTTTAAAGAGTGTAAGGTGTTTTTTTATTAAATCTAATAATTAAAGATATGTGTTTTTTTATTAAAGGTTTATAATTTTAAATTTTAATATTTTAGAGTAATGCCATAATTAAATTAAATGATCGGTAAACTTTAATAAGTATCAATTCGTGATAAACATCAAAACACTTAATTTATAATACATCACATGTTTACGAGATTAATAATAATAATTAACTAAATTATAACACACACACACACGTATATATAAGTAAGATTCTTAATCATGGAGATTTATCTCCACTCAAAAATGGTATTTATTCATATCTGGAACTCATTCTCAAATGTCAATTTCCTTGAAATTGAAGCTCCAAAAATACTTCCAAGTTACCAAAATTGTCTCCAACCAACAAAAAAATGTTTTATTCCCATTCCAAACTCCCAAAAACACAAACCAAAAAAAAAATATTAAAAATACCAATTATGATTACCATACAACTATACATTTTACCCTTTCCAAAAAAAGAACATTGAATTCTTGTAAAGAAAAAAAGAAAACTCATTTTTATAAAAAATCCTTTTTTATAATAAAGTTACTCTCTAAATAATTTTTATCTTTACAGAGAGCTTTGCTCAAGTTTTCAAGGTCTATTTATTATCAAATTGTTTTAGAAACCCTCATAGCAACCCAAACTATCATTGTGTTTGAGTTCAAGGGTATGTTGTTTGTGTGCCACATTCTTCAACTCGCAATTAGATCTTTGTAAAGCTCCCATTTCGACAATTACTACTCATTAGGGGTTTCTCCTCATATCTTGTTCACGATTTCAAGCTTTATTAGAGCTCCAAGTGAGTATACCTCATGCATGCAACACTTGTGTTTTCAAGGTAAGCAATTGGGTGTTGCTACTCGTGTCTCAGTTTACAAGATTGGTAAAGATGTCATTGTTTTTATGGTTCTTTGTCTACAAGGGGGAAATGGAGGTAAGCCTTTCTCCTCTAGTACTAGTTCTTAAAAAGATGTCATCCACGCTCAGCCCCCCATAAGGCAGAGCAGACTCAAACAACTTTGGGGTCATTTTTGGTGGAAAAACAGAGGAAGCTCCCTCCTTAAAAATCTCTCACTCAGATATGGAGGACCTTCACTAGGTGTATTCAAAGACAACCCTAATCTGTTGTTTTAATGGATTTTGGCTCTGCACAATCGATCTCTACCAATGGATCCAAATTTTGTATGGACTAAGAATTGCAAGGTTATTTTCTTCTCAAGAGCCTTCTTCATTTTGTTATTTAGGGAATCTACAGATGATCATAAAGCTTTATCTAAAGGGCCCTATTTTTTGGGCAATGTTCAATTTTTTTCACCTTGGTTCCTAGTTTTTGACTCATCCACAATTGTCATTACCAAGATGCCAATATGGGTTAGGATTCCTAATATTCCAGCTCACCTATGGCACTACAAAATATTTTAGGGAATTGGAGACTATTTAGGCCATTATCTTGCTATTGATGTCTCTAATGGGTGTTAGAAATTAATTAACGAAGTAATGAAACACATAAACTATTGTAGAAACCCAAACACATAAAACAAGAGAGACACATATATACGTGGTTCACCCAATTTGGGCTATGTCCACGGAGAAACAACCAGTCTTTCCTTTTATATTATGCAACAAAATGGAGAGATACAATCTACAGTAGATCCACTGTAATTTCTTCTTTGATCTCACACAGTATCCTCTCTCTTTCTTACTCAGAATAATCATACACAACCACAATACAATTCCCTCATATAAACCGAGGGTTGTATTCTAGGGGAAAAACCATAAATTAACATAACTTCTACAATTAGATAATCCACCTAATGAATGACCTAGATTGACTACGAAATTACAATATTTTACAAGGTTGTTTTTCATCTATTTTTAGCTTTGGGGGCGCTTCCCCTAAACCCCCGTTGGGGGGGGAGGGGGGGTTATCATAAAAATCATTGTCATGCCCCTTGATGGTTATCATATGGATGTTGTTTCCACCCCCTTAGGAATAATTATCCGCCACAGCTGAAACATAAGAAAACTTTTGAAAAATTAGGAAGATAATCAAGATCCACACCCAACAATTTCCCACTTGGAGAATGATTATATAAACTCCATCGTTGCTTCACTAGTTGGAAAATGACTCCACTTGGACCTGGATGCTTCTCATCTTCATCATCATTGTTGAAGGCCAATTTAAACTAAGCAAAGGCTCAATTTCTCCCTGGTTACAACTTTTGATAACATATCTGCAAGATGTTGGCTATTGTGTATCTTTTCCAGCTTCAACTGTCCATCTTCCAACACTGAACCCATGAAATGGTACTTGAGTTGTATATGTTTAGCCCTAGAATGAAATGTTAAGTTCTTTGCAAGATGAATGACACTCTGACTATCACTATATAACTCGCCAATCTCCTACTTATTTCCCAATTCATCCATAAGCCTTTGTAACCAAATCATTTCTTTACTAGCCTCTATAGCAACAAGATATTGTTCTTCTGTTGTTGAAAGTGCAAAAATGTTTGGAAATTTTGAGACCCAACTAACAATTGTTTCACCTACAATAAAAACATTGTTATGAAATTTACGGAAGAGAGATAAATTATTACTGATATTTACAGAGATTTACAGAGAGGAATACTAAAATAACTAGAAACAATACACATAATATTTATCTAGGAAAACCCCAATCTAGGGAAAACCCAACCCAATGAGATCTCATTAGCATTATCCAAAACCTTTGCCAATCCGGCCAAGTGAGGATTCACCACTCACCTCCAGGCCTACATTACAATGAAGTATTCCCAACCTTTTATAGGATCCATTACATGCAATACCACAGACCGTAATACCATGGGTACAGTATACCATATGCCTGGAACCACTACTATTTAACCAGGTCAACCATGACTCAAGCCCCAAGTCAATTTTACATAACAATTTCCCCCTTAAACTTGACTTGGGTTTCCTTGACTAAATCCAGCCAAAACCTACTAAGTGAGACAATCCCGCTCACTCTAGCCCTTACCCCCTTCAAAGTTTTTACCCGATATTTATTAAGCCGACATCCCACTATTACCTAGGTCTAACCCAAACTTTACCAGTAATTACCCAAGGGTACGCATGCCTTACCAGGTCTTACAACACTATGCCCATTTACATGCAAATTATATATATATATATATATATATATATATATATATATATATATATATATATATATATATATTATATATATATAATATATTGTGTACCCTTGTTGTTGTCTTTGTACATATGACATCAATATCCATATAAAAAGAACCCATTTACCGAATTACATGGGTCACCAGCCATTATAACTGTGAGTTATGTAGTCATTCTTTTTAGATACATGGTTCATTAATTAATTAATCCACGTGCACATATCCTCCTAATCCACTGAATCTCTCATGACCCAATAACGTGCAGCTTTGCTTCATAATCTATGGCTTTTGGTCTAGATCTACATGCAAAACTCAATTATCTCTCTATCTACCAGGCCAATATAAACCCTTGACAACAAAAGACGCCCTTCCGAAGCCAACTTAGCTCTAATACCAGTTGTTAAGAAATTTATGGCAGAGAGATAAATTATTACTGATATTTACCAAGATTTACAGAGAGGAATAATTAAATAACCAACAACAATACACATAATACTTATCTAGGAAAAACCAAAATCCGGGGAAAAACCCAACCCAATGAGATCTCATTAGCATTAGCCAAAACCTTTGCCAATTCGGCCAAGTGAGCCTTCACCGCTCACCTCTAGGCCTACATTACAATAACGTATTCCCAACCTTTTATAGGCTCCATTACATGCAATACCACAGACCATAATACCATGGGTACACTATACCATGTGCCCGAAACCACTACTGTAGAACCAGGTCAACCATTACTCAAACCTCGAGTCAATTTTACCTAACAAACATACCCTGTGGTGCTCCTCCTGTTATCCCTATCACCTAACATATATGCATCAGCATATCCCTGTACAGCAATGTTTGATCCACCAAAGCATAATGTTTGATTTTCGGTACCTCTCAAATACATAAGAATCCAATTCACTGCCATCCAATTCTCTTTTCTTGGATTGTTCATATACCTACTTACAACTCCCACTGCATGTGTAATATCAGGCCTTATGCATACCATTGCATACATTAAGATTCCAACTGCTGATTCATATGGAATTTTACACATATAATCCATCTCTTCTTGATTCTTGGGACTCATCTCCTTACTTACTTTGAAATGGCTAGCCAAAGGTGTACTAACTGGTTTTTCATTCTACATATTAAATCATTCCAACACCTTTTCTATGTACTCACTCTGAGACAATGTTAATTTGTGATTTTCCTTGTCTCTAGTTATTCTCATACTAAGGGTTTTTCTTGTAGCGCCCAAATCCTTCACTGCAAATGAATTTGCCAATTTTCCTTTGAGCGCAACTATTTCCTACATGTTAGACCCTGCAACAAGCATGTCATATACATACAATAGTAATATGATATAGTGGTGATCATTTTTCTTTTTAAGAGAAACACAAAGGTCAGAGTGACATCAATTATAACCTTGTTCAAACATAAACCTTCCAAATTTTAGATACCATTGCCTTGGAGCCTGCTTTTTTCCATACAAACTCTTCTTTAATTTTCACACTAATTTTTCCTTCCCTTTAAACTCATACCCTTGTGGCTGCTACATATATATTTATTCCTCCAAATCCCCATGGAAAAAGGTTGTATTTACATTTAACTGCTCAAGATGAAAATATTCTTTTGCCACTAGAATTAAAATAGTTTTGATTAAAATCAATTTTAACAACAAGAGAAAAAATGCCATCAAATTCTATACCTTTATTTTATGCAAACCCCTTCACCACAAGTCTAGCATTATACCTCTGTTTACCTCCATCTTCTTCCTTTAACCTATAAACCCATTTATTCTAGAAGTTTTTTACCTATGGGTAAGCAGCCTAAGTCCCAATTCTAGATATGCATCAAGGAGTCCATCTCTTCTTCCATAGTTTGTTCCCACTTCTTAATGGTTTCTAACTGCATTTCTTCTTCATATCTTTTTGGTTCACTAGAATTAGTAAACAATACATAATATAATGAAGGAGAGTACCATTCAGGGGGTTTACTTATCCTGGTATATCTTCTAACACTACTTTAAGGTGTTTGAGGTGCATGTTTTTGTTGTGGTTGTTGTGGTTATTGTGGCTATTGATCATTATAATTTTCAAGGACCTTTACTTTTTCTGTGATCTCATAAGGCACTGTGTATTCTTTGTTTTCCTTTTCTTGTTTCTTTCCCTACATTTGGTCCTTATACAATACCTTTTCATTGAATATGACATATCTGTTCTTAATGATTTTGTGATTTTTATACCATATGATCGATAGCCAAAATCATTAACACCATATCCAATAAACATACATTTCTCTGATTTTTCCTGAATATTTTTTCTATTTTCTTGATTAATGTGGGAAAAGGCTTCATAACCGAATGTCTTTAAAAATGAGTAGTTTACCTTTTTACCTGTCCATTCCTCCTCTATAGTACCACCATCCATGGAACTTGAAGGCCCTCTATTTATTAGATAAACCGCAGTATGTACAACATCTTCCAAAAATTTTAAAGGTAATCCTGCATGCAATCTCATGCACCTTGCACGCTCCATGATTCTCCTGTTCATCCTTTTTGACACACCATTTTCCTGTGGTGTTCATGGAACTATCTTCTTTCTGTGAATTTTGTGCTCTAAATAGTAGTTATTAAACTCTTTGCTACAGTATTCACCTCCATTGTTTTATCTGAGATAATTCAACTTTCTTCCTATCTCATTCTCAACCAAATCTTTCCATTTCTTGAAAGTATCAAAGACATCAGATTTGTTCTCAATATAATAAATACAATTTGCCTAGTTGCATAATCAATAAAAGTAACATACTAGCAAGAGCCACTGAGAGATGATACTTGAGTAGGTCCCCATGTATATGTATGGACAAAGTCTATTTTTTCTCTTCTTCTCATTCCCAACTTTAATAAATTTGACTCTCTTATGTTTTCCATAAACACATTTTTCACAGAAATCCAAATCAACATGCTTCAAACCAGACAACAAATTTCCTGAGTGAACAAAATGCATCTCCTTCTCACTCATGTGCCCGAACCTATGATGCTAGAGTATTGTATCTGCTCCTGTGGAGGTTAATGCATTAACAGATTTCGAAATACCATTGCATAAATACAATGTACCAACCTTTTCTCATTTTTTTATTACTAGGAATCCTTTAGTGACCTTTATTAGTATGAAAATTCTTTGTAAGTGTACCCAAAATGCTTCACTTAAGTCACTGGTAACAAATGACCCTAATAATAAGATGTGGCTATTTACGCTCAAGATCTGCAATGAAAAAATAAGAAAACATCGTAGCAAAAAGATAATATGGAGCCCAAAACAAAGAACAACAAGAAATAACTAATCTAATAACCCAATAGAATCTTTGAATGAATAATATTTTTATTAGAAAACACCTAGTGAATATGATTTAAACATGGTTCTGCAAAATCCCTCTCCGTGGGATGGGTCATTTGATTTCCTTGTACTTCAACAATCTATTTCTCTCTCTCAATATGCAGAAAAACTCAAAAGAAAGATGGAACCCAAGTGGGAGATCAAATGTGGGAAGACAATATGGTGACGATGATAATGATCATGGTGAAGAATGAATGGAATACCCTCTTATTTATAACAAATTATTGGGCTAAATTAGGAAATGGAAAATAATAAAATATTATTGACCAAATCAAAATATAGTCGTTAGGAATACTTTATTATATCTTTTGGAGAGGGAAAAGATATTCAAAATGATCAAATATATTTATTTTGAAAATGATTGAAGTAATAAATAAATAGTGATTTATTTAATTATTCCAAGGTGTTTTAATCAAATGTGTTAAGAAATAATTATTAAATAATGATTTAATAATTATTTCTAGATAAAATTAAATAAATAATGATTTATTCAATTATTCTCATGGGGTTTTTTAATTTTAAATAGAAATAATTTAATAAAAATGGTTTACTAAATTATTTCCTATGGTGAAAGCGATTTTACTATGGTAAAATACATCCTATATGGTGTATTTCGATCCACCTAGCTGGAAATGACCAGATGATCATCTTTTTGGTGATAACAAATTGTCCCCCAACATACGAGCATCACGAGAAAACTATATGACCGAAATACGTCGTAGGCTACACTTCCACGAGACACCAAAGGGGATTTAGAGAGAGAGAGAGAGAAAGAGACACAATTGAAATAATGCAAGGAAGGATAGAGTAATGGAGGGGGTGAGACCTACTAAGCTATTATAAGTCTTATTTTATTTTGGATTGCATGATCTCAAATGAGGTGGGGGAGGTATGCCCATACCCACTGAGATAACTGAGTACAAATAGGAATGGTGTTCCAAGAAATGTGGTAATGAGCTACAAAGTACATGATATGCTCGCATCAATGGGCAAGAATGTGATACAATAATACAATGACTCCCATATACATAATGTGTCTGGAAAACATAGGCTAGGACTGAATACAAACACATCTGTTGATCTGAAGTACATGAGAGATAATGCCCCTCAAGATAACATGGTGAGGGAGAATCACAACCAAAGAAGTAGTGCTAAACAAGAAAGGGCTTTGAAGATCTGAATAGATCATCTAAAGAATACATGCATGTTGTGGGCACTGTAAGTGGCTGAAACCGAACCCATCAAATCTTTGGAACTATATTTGAGGTTGGATCATGAGTTGTGGACATCCAGGCATGTGGAGGGCTACCAGGAGGGCCACCCCCTCATGAGGTATGGAACATCTCACACAAACCTGGGAAATGCTGGTACAATCTATTAGATCACCAGACCATCAAGTGCACGATTCTCAATTGTGTGATAATGAACTAGAGTCGAGCACGCGAGAAACAACAAAGACAAAGGGAAAATATGATTCCATTTTATTGATCTGAGGCACAGAAAAATGATGAAATAAGGAACCAACGTACACCATCCTCTAGACTACTCTGCTGGAATCAATGTGCTAAAGTTAACATCAAGGGGCCCGCGAGAGTTGAGGCAATGAGGATTCCTCAACAAAGGCATGAGGGTCATAGCAATGTGACTAATGGACTGACATCAGGGATGATGATGGAAGGATAAAGATGAGAGGAAGAATGAAAACTCCCCTTGTCAAAGCATGATATGCATGATTGACTTGGAAATGATAAACTCAATTCTAGAGGAGATGGTCAATTACTTGGACAAAGGCTTTTCAAAGACAGAATAATATATATGGAAGCCAAATATGAGCACAATGGCATAATGCGACAAAAAGGGGGATGAAATATTGTAACATGACTCAATGGGACTCTGAACGGACTCCATGGATGCAAGAGTGACTCATCTCTAATGCTCTGAACAAGGGTAACTCAATGATGCCATCACATAGAAAAGGCTCGAAGGGGACCATAAAAACATGAGTAAATAATGGTTACTCAGGACAAAAATTGACACATAATTCAACGAGTGCAAAGGTAAAGTGGTACCAAACTACAGGTGACTCACATGAAGAAATTCAGTTTTGATGGGTGGCAAAGTGAGCCCTCATAGAAAAATGGCTTCCTGGTGGAGTGTCAAATTACCAACAAAAAAAAGAAAGAGAGCCATAATAGAACTCAGTGAGATATTTTCAACGGTGTTGATGGTTGATCAAACTAAGCTACATTTTGGTTGCAATGGGCAATGGAAAAACTAATATTTTCCTATAAAATGGCTTCTTTGCCCTAAATACAATTCAGTTGCATAGTGAGATGTTGGAGAATTTAGAGAAGAGGAGAAGGGCCTAAATCTTGAGGATATAGTAGCATGCAAATTTAACATTGGAATTTAGATCTACAAGTTTTAAGTAGGTGACCTTACTTTTCTAAAAATAACCTTAATGCTCCTTGGAAGGATGGTTCCTGGTGAAGAGTTAAGGCAATAAGAGTACGAGAATGAACTCTTATAGGAGGTCTAGAAGCATCCCCGCCCACCAAGTTAAACATGGGGATTGGGTGGTAAGTGTGGTATTACATAGGGTAGAATATTTGAAGATATGGTATCAAGCACAGGGAAAATTTTAAGAACCCCCCCTAAATTTACATGTATAATAAATGGGTGAATCTCCACGGTATATAGGAAAAATAGAAGGCGATTTTATCAATAATATGATATGTATATATAATTTTTTGGCGAATCTCTCACCAAGCATGGCGAATATTTTACTCAATTATAAAATCTTGTGTTTATTGAATACACAAATGAAATCGTTGCATTTCTTTAAAATATCTTTTGAAATCAAAATTACCCAAATTACATATCGATAACCTAGTGGTTGGAAGATAAAATTCACCTGTGCCATTCACAGAAAGCATGAGAAAAAACCTAATACTATATATAAAACCAAGAAAAAATCAATTTCATCACTTATAGGGACCTCATAACCACCCTTCCAATACACAAGTATGTTCCTTTTTGCAATTAGAAAAATTACCCAAATTACAATCTGTTTACTCCACTTCTAGGGACC
>APFE031491289.1:139831-159566 GCA_000404065.3 Pinus taeda | reverse complement strand
CATATCATTCCAAGTCCTAATAGATTGGGTGACTAATCCCATGAACCATTTCAAAGCGGCTCCCTTCAATGTTGAAGGAAACAGTTTGAGTTTTTGAGAGTCTTCCATATAATCATAGGTTCGGCACACGACTTAAAACTCAAACAGAAATGTTTCGGGATCCTCACTTCGCAACCCATAAAAGTTGGGGAGGACAGATGATGAGATGTTTTTCATTGTTGTGTGAGTTTCCTCATCAACTATAGGAAATCCAAACGAGTTATCTCCTTCCCTATTTCTTCCATTATTACCTCCATCTCCACCATTATTGCCTCCATTATTTCCTCCTCCTCTACCTCTACCCCCAAATCCATTTACTACTTCCTCTGTCATGATAGTTTCCTCAGAGTCTTCTGGTTCTTCTATCAAGGGTGGACGAGAGAGAGTTTCTTCCTTCTATTCTTCAAGTGATTCTACTTCTTTGATTACAATATGCTCTCTTGTAGAAGTGAAGAAAGGGTCTTCTCCTAGATGAGATTTGGTAGATAATGTAGGAGAATCCTTTAATTCAGCTGTTGCTCCTTGAATTCCAAGAATATTAAGGCTAGGAGTAGATGTTGGTGAATCTTGTCTATGCCTTGAATAAGTTGGAGTTGTGAAAATTGAACTCTTGGCCCTAGCTATAAACCTTCCCCTAGAATCTCTTACTCTATGCATGTCATTTTTATTTTTATTTTTCTTTTCAAGTCGGGCTAATAATTCTCTTTATGATCTTCCAGATCACACTAGGTGCAAGAAGAGAGCATACTCAAGAAATTATTGAACTAACAACTCTCTTTTCTGATCCTCCAGATCACACTAGGTGCAAGAGGAGAACATACTTCAAGAAGTTATCATTTTTTCCTTCTTTTGTTTTTTTAAGAAATTGGCTACCTAGTTACACTTCCCCGGAAACGGCGCCAAAATGTTTGGTCAATTTAGTGTGTCCTGAATTGCTACATTAATTATCAATCTGGGATTCGTAAGCTGATGAAGTGTGGCACACTATATGTGCGAGATAACCTATTTCTTACCTTTGTCGTTTTTTATTTTTATTTTGTTTTTGGGTTTTTATCTTTGTTTGTCTCCTAATGTGAATGGGAATTCTATCTTTGAGTCTTAAGAAAACTCTAGAAGGCAAGTATGGACATAGATTGTAAGGCAATTCTATCCTTTATAATGATTTCCAGATCTTAACGCTCCAGAGGGTCTTAGAACATACTAATGATGAAATTAATACCTGAACAAAAATGAAGATGTGCTGCTACTTAAGTCAAACAAGAAATGAACTATTGATCATGAAACCATTATCCCTGCTGCTGTCTAAATATAAAAAATGAATTAAGCTATTGCACTCAAACAAATCAAAAATTGCAATCTAATAAAAGTAAAATCAAATCACATCATTCATAGTCTAATCCCTCGCCAGGTAGTCTAAGCTATGGCTTTCGGAGGTAATCATCAATAACCTGAGCAATTTGATATCCAATTGCAGAAAAGTAAAACTAAAATGAAATCACATCAATTCATAGTCTGATCCCTCGCCGGGTAGTCTAAGTTATGGCTTTCGGAGGTAATCATCAATAACTTCAGCAATCTGATATCTAATTGCAGAAAAGTAAAACTAAAATCAAATCACATCAATTCATAGTCTGATCCCTCGCCAAGTAGTCTAAGCTATGGCTTTCGGAGGTAATCATCAATAACTTGAGCAATCTGATATCTAATTGCAGAAAAGTAAAGCTAAAATCAAATCACATCAATTCATAGTCTGATCCCTCGCCATGTAGTCTAAGCTATGGCTTTCGGAGGTAATCATCAATAACTTGAGCAATCTGATATCTAATTGTAGAAAAGTAAAACTAAAATCAAATCACATCAATTCATAGTCTGATCCCTCGCCAAGTAGTCTAAGCTATGGCTTTCGGAGGTAATCATCAATAACTTGAGCAATCTGATATCTAAACTAACTACTAAAGCAAGTAAATAAAACTGAAATCAAAGCATTATTGGAATTTAAAGAAACTAAAGAAAGTAAAATCAGCAGAGTAGCTAATTCCATGTCACTAGCTATTGCAAAAAACTGTATGAAAATGCCCGGGCCTACTCTAACCTAAAACACACACATTGATCAGTGTTATCAACAATATGAAGAGCTGAAAAACCATACACATAAATGAGATGTTAATACCATAACAATTGAAATATACACAGGTGGATAACTATGGAATATGTGCAACAAAAGTAAGAAAATGATGTATAAAACTTTACAGCAAATAGGAAAGTGAAACCTCAATGTGTAGGGGCCCTCTGCATAGCCTCGGTCAATAGGCTATCAATCAAGAATTATGCTCACGCAATCATGTAGAAACAGAGTCTTCTTTTATATCTCAAAACAACGTTATCACAGTGGGACTAGCGTCTCGGCACAGCAAACTTTTAACAGCAAAATTACATTAAAAAGACTAAGAACTATGTGTATAGAAACGTGTTATTTATAAAAAAAAGCTTTATAACTGTTTTCCTGTGAAACTACGTTGGCAGAGGACACGTAAAAGACAACATCCATGGATTTAGCATCACGGTTGTCGAGATTATGCAATCTATTGAAAACGGTTGTTGGATTCACATCGTGGAGAAGCCTACAGGTGTCAACGTGCCTCTAGGGATCTAGAAACGGCCACGAATCCTTCACGTGGTTGAAAATAGAGTCCAGCTGCCGTTGGACTCCTTCGTTAGACCATTCTTTGACCACCATTGACCACAACTTTCTTTGATGAATCCGGCTAGACCAATAGGACCTTATCCATGTCCAGGTCATTTCTAACTTGCCCATGTGCCTGGTTTTGCCAGATGACACCTGCAACCTGGAGTTTAACAAAAACGGTTGCGGAAAGTGGCTGCATTCCACAGCTCATAAGCAAAATCTAATTCAAACAGCAAACACAAAGACATAGTTAAAAAACCACTTTAAATGCTCTTTTATGATTAATATGCAATGATGTTGATAGCTTAGGAGGTCCAGGTGAATGGAAAAAGTCTAGGGAAGTGTGTAGGAGAGATGCATGTTTAGGGCTCAACACAAGTTCAAGCATATGTTGCCATGGACAGAAGAAAAGGAAAATTTGGAAAGTTTGATCCTTGGAAAAAGAAGAAGATCAATATGTAAAATATATGATGCTATGAGTGTAATGAAAACAAGAAGAGAAAGGAAAGAAATGAAGCCCATGTTACCGAAGAGGTGGAAGAATCAGGAAAGAAGGAAGAAGTGATAGACCTCCACTATAAGAATATCTCACACATTTTTATGTACATAGAAGTTGACAAGTATATGTAGGGATCATTAAGTATGATAGATGCATTAGAGCTTAAATAGAGCTGACATCATCATAGAAGCATGGAAGGATAGTTGAAGTAGAAATTCTACATGGTTGTAGCAGTCATCGTGATAGAAAGAAACTAGCTCATGGAATCCCCATTGAAAGAATATAAGGACAACCAAAGTAGCAATATATATGGTTGGAAGAAAATCACCTAGCAAGATAAGAAATCATCATACATCATCATCATTAGAAAGGAGCATTTGCGAAATGAAGATCATTAAGATCTTCCATTGGAATCTTTGTTAGAAGATTCACATCTACTTAAGAAGAAGCAAGTGTCTCGCATATAGTCTATATTCCACCTTATGTGGGATCTACAGGTTAAAAGGACGATGGTATGATGACAAATATGTGAAACATGACAAGTTCGTTAAATTACTTTCATCTTTAAGCAAGGAAAGGTAGTTTCCTAAAGGAAGTCTAGATGGCCACTTGAAGGAAGAGGTATGTATATATTTGATAGATAAATAAAGTCATGTCATCATATGGTTGCAAATAGAATGGGTAGAATGCTCTATCTTATGAGCATGATAAAAGAAGAAGAAAATCTTCCTTTAGAAAGATACATGAAGGCGTGTAGATAATAAGCCTTGAACTCTTCTACATATTGACGTAATATGACCTCATGGAGAATATGAGGTGTTTGGCATTCATGGCTCCTATTATGAAGGAAATATGTATAGATGATCATGTGGAAGCAATATGTGAAGAGAAGGTGAAAGAAGAGTTCGTGAAAGATGTATCTATAGTCACGTTAGATCAGATAAGTGATCAACATCTGATAACCAGAAGGATTGGTTTTGACATCTCCATGAAGAAGTTATGAAGATCTTGATATGTATGATGGAAAAAGAAAAACCTTGGTAATATGTGCCTTGGAGATGGATTCATGCATATGCAAGATGTTTATACTGCAAGAAGTTGATTTCATGACGAAATGCCATCATAAAGAGGTAACTTTGATTTATTGTTCATTTTGATTTTTTGAAAGCATCTGGTTGGGTTGTTACAGGGCTATCGAAATAAGGTTGTAGAAGTCACCTACAACTAATACACATGTGATTAGATGGAAGATCCTAAAAGAAACATGAATTGGAAGAGGTAGTTGTATCAAGAAAAGACAAATGTGGACTAGAAGATCACATGCCTATGAAGAGAAGGATGGCATGATTATTGGTTCAACGCTATGGTTCATTAAAGGGAAAGTGATGGAGAAGATGCTTGATGCCCTACGATATAGTGATGATGAAGAAAGCTCTATGATGAAGAAGATGAAGTTCATGACATGATGCAGAAAGAAGAGCCCTACAAGCAGCTGATAGTACCATGATCTCCACCAAAGAGCAGATAGTTTACGTTAGAAATAATTTCCTAGTTGAGAGGGAGCTTGGGAACTCCCTTGTTAAAATGGAGCTTGGGAATATTCCTTTTATAGAAATGTTTAGATATTCCCTAGTTGAGAGGGAGAGATAAACACATCATATTTATCTTCATGTTATGAATAAAGAATGGAGGATTGGGTAAGCATCTCAGATTGATTCTAATACTCTTTGAGGATGTGGTAGGGCATCCAATAGGCAAGAGTAGTCGAAGAGGAAATTCCTTGAGGATGTGTAATTCCAAGATAGGAATGGTCCTAAAAGGACATACCTTGTGAACATCTGGATTGGGTATGTGCCTTGAGAGACAATGGTGAAGGAGTTTATGAATCATTGGTCTCCCCAGCATTATTCTTGGAGAAATAGAGTTGTTAGTCAAGGCCTTGATATGTGACAATGTTGGTTAATATGATGAGATGCAGTGGTATAAGCTGAGAAAATATCTTATGAGATGGCTTACCAATCCGACTCTTCTTATGAGAATTCTTCAGTATGAGAATGTCCAAGTACCGTGTATGAATTATGAATACCTCCCTAGTTAAGAGTGAGTGTTGAAATGTGTAACTAAGTACAATCTTCATAATGAACAATGTAATCATGATTTTATATATTTGATGTAAAGAGAAAAAGAAATCTATAATTGTCATTCTTGATGCATGTGTTTCATGCTCAAGGTAAATTTATTTACAAGTCAAGAAGCCATTTAGTGCTTCTAGGTTTGTCATACAGTTATGAAATCAAAAGAGTCATTTTCATACATGTAAGACCCCTTTAGGCATATTGTATCTTGTAAAGGAAAAATTTTGTAGAGTAAAAAGTGTCATATAGACCCTCTAAGACCTTGTTAACATGCAAAGAACAAGTCGGCCTACAAGAAGTGACAAGTTGACATCATGGATAGTTATTCGACCACCACAAGGAGATTATATATAAGAACTCAACCTCAATTGGATAAGGACCAATCAATTTAAACCGAAGACAAGAAAAAAACTCTAAGGAGAGCAAAGAAGGAGGAGATCAAAAGGAAGAAGAAACCAAATTTCTTAAGGATTTTTTTTGGGCAAAATCATCCCACACATGTGAAGTAAATTAGGGCATCTATCTGCTCTAGGAATACCGAATTGCAGGAACATCAAGAAGTCACATTTGGTGTCAAGAAGAATTATTTTGGAAGTTGAATTATCAAGGAAGAAAGTGCTCTCTAAGCAACGGAAAGAGAAGACAAATTTATCCATCTTTTCCCACACATGCCAATCTAAGGTTACTGCAGAAGAGGCCGAAAAATTGCAAGTCAAGGAGGCCAAAAATTACAGTCAAATTTGTAGGTCTGAAATCTTGGTTGAAGGAGAAATTGCAATTGTTATATGGAAAGTTTGACTTGAGTTGACTTAGCAAGACGAAAGTTCTTCAAGGAGAATTTTAACTTGGTCTTGGAGGGGTCTTTGACAAGGGTATTAGCTCTTGGAATTCATCATTTAAAGTTCTATAAGAAGAGAAGATTTTTTATGGGTTTTCCTCTCAATAGGAGAGGTTTTGGCCCTAGATTACAGCCTACATTTTTTGTCCTCTTGTCTCATTGATCTTCATTGTTTGGTAGTTGTTTTATGATAAAGAACACTAATAATAATCAAGTAAAAGAATAAGCTAATCAAGTTAAGTGAAAATACATCACAAGTAGTTATCAAAGTGAGAGAAATCAACTTATTTAGATGCCCCTAGATTTATAAATAAATACAACTTGGAAGAAGATATCAAAGTTTTTCATAAGGCATTGAGTTTAATGTGCAAAGAAAAAAAAATCATCATGCACATAAACCTTTAAGAGAGGGTAAACATCTTAGATACACAAAGTATGAAGTAGAAGGCTCCAATAAAGGGATAGAAGTTAATTCATTACATATTATTACTAATATTAAAGGTTAGGTTATTGGTAAAAACAATCATATAAATGAAATTAGTACATACTCACTTGTCTTCAAATTGGACCTAAAATATAAAGCATGACAAACTTGTTATGATGTGATGCTTATCTGATAAACACTTTTTCAACTTGAACAAATATTTAAGATGTAATAATATAAAGAGAAAGAATAATATATCTAAACACAATGCTACAAACATCCAATTGTTACATCCCTAATAGTTTCATTGAGTATCCTTTTACTCAATGAGAACATCATCGAGAAATCATATTTAAAATTGATTTGAGTATTACAGTCGGTAATTATGTTAATAAAACTTAAGAAACTATTGATTAACCTTAGTGTAGGTAAATGTGTTTTATATGATTAAAGAGTGTTCAAGTGTGATATGCCTTATTATTATTTTCCACCAATCCATTACCATTATTTTGTATTTGGTTCATTCTAGTATATAGATGGATATGTGGCATTTCTCAAATGATCTTATGATAAGGGAAAGTGTTTAACCTTTATTACTCCAACAATTTTGTGAATTCTAAGTAATACATAATTTAGGGTAAAAATAAATCCTTTAAATATTATTTCAAAAATTATAGAAACATTAAAGTTGTCCACGTAGAGGAGTTTGGACTTCATGAAACAAGAACTATTAACCATTGTGGGGTATGCAATGAGAAGAGTGGAAATGGTAAAACATTACTTACCAACTTACAAAAGATATTTCAAACTAGTTTATCATTTAATATCGTGATCTTGGGATAATTAAGAACCTAAATATCCCGAAGCCATTTGGGAATTTCACATTTTTAATTACACTCAATATATGTTTTTTTGGAAATTGTTAATATATATTTGTTTTTCCATTAATGAAATAAAATTATTATTTTTTTTTAATGTGAAATTTGAAATCCTTAAAATTTAAAATTTCAACCAAATTATTATTATTTTTTAATGTGAAATTTGAAATCCTTAAAATTTAAAATTTCAACTTATTTAGATAATTAAAAACATTACCCTAGCAATAGTGTTGGAGTCTTATTTTACATTGTAAAAGGGAGAGTTGGAGAAGTATTTTACATTGTAAAAGGGAGAGTTGGAGAAGAAGAGAAAAGGCAAAGGTGGATGAGGGATAAGGGAGGGGAAAAGAGAAAGGTAGATAGGAGATAGGAAGAATAAAATGAAGAGGGGTGAAGAAAAAGAAGAATAAAAATGGGATGGGAAAGGTAAAAGAAGAGGATGGAGAGAAAAAAGGGAAGAGGGAGAGAGGGATGAAGGAGAGGAACAAAGAGAGGGAGAGAGAAAGTGGAAAGAGAAGAGAATAGGAAGAAGAAGAATATAGGTAGAGCAAAAGAGAAGAAGAGAAGACAAGGGAGGAAGAGGAATAAGTAATTCTTAAATCTAGTTTGTTTTTCGTTTCTATTTTTTGTTTTGTAACTTTTAGATGTAAAACCCCATCCCCCGTCTCTAAAATCTATCATTTATCTTTCCTTAGATCCCATATTCAAAAACTTAATCCTCATGTTCACCCAAATCCCATCTCTACAACTAAAACCACATATTGGTCTAAATCGACAAACTTGAAAAAAAAAGTGGGAAATGATAAAATACTTACTTAGAAACCAATAGATTAGGTTATCCCCATAAATCTCACTTCCTTGCTCATATTAAGTCCCACCACAAAATAATTCCAGGTCCCAAAAACTCTACCCAACAACTTGAAGTGAAATGCAATGAGGGACTCGCCTTTCTCATTAATATTAGAAACACATAGAGAGTTTAATGCAACATCTCATTTATCATCATATGTTTTTTTGTGGTGTCATAGCTACATCAAACATGTGTTGGTTCTAATGACATTGAAATAGAACCAATGTTGTAACATCATCATTTTAGAATCATGTAATTAAGTTTTTTTCACTCAAATATGTATCCTAGGGAAACTCATCAGGCATGTACCCTCATTTCAAGGATGGTACCCATGATAAACCAAATCCTTTCTTTCCTTCATTATTATCTTACTTTTACTCTACTTTGTTCTTATGCCATTGTATCTTGCTACCATCAAAGTGTGTAAACCATAACTAGGGGTTATGGGTGAATGTTAAAGAGAAAGAAAGTCATTGTTCATAACTAAATGCCTTAGTTCCCAACAAATTGAAATTCATTGACCAATCTACTTTAGAGCGCTAGAGAAAAGGAGGATAACCGAAGGGATTGTTTAACAAAGAAGGGGATCTTATTCATTGTGTTGTGCAAGTTAAGGAGGAAGAGTTTATTGGTTGAAATAAGATTTTTGTGTCTAGTAAGGATGTAATGTCAATCCCATGTATAAGAGATCTAAAATTGTGCTAAGCGAGAGAAATTAGAACCAACTATTAGGATTTCACTTTTGTGGATTCATAGCCCTAGTTTGAGATGGTCTTTGTCATAGAGTGCCTATAGTTGGGTGGAACAATCTTCATTTGCAACTAATTAGAGGAGAAAGATAGATATGGGATTTTTGTCTATGAATAGGCAAAATTATCACAATTACTTATAATGGCTATTGATTATTTTATGGATTTGTTCAAGGATGAATACATGTTATTCATAATTCATTAGAATAAGTAGAATGTTGTAATTCATTTTGAAATGTGCTTGGGAATATTTTAGAAGGCTTGGCATTCATTCTTAGGTTTCTTAAAGTGAATTATTTGCCTCTAGCTTCATTGCTTTTGCTTTTGAATGCATCAATGAGGCAAGTGAATAGATCTTGGAATGCCCCATCACCTTAATATGAATATAGAGATGTTTGGGTCCATTATAACTCTAAGGGTTTAAATCTATTTTCCAAGTCCATTGCCTGTTCATGTTGACTTTTTATGTCATGTGATTCTTTATGTGCATCTACTTCTGGTATTTTTCTCTTGTTGCTAGTGTTTGATTCCTTACCTTCATGGTCATGGCATGTTATGTGTCACCAACATTTTTGGTGGCATGTTCTTCTAATCACCTAAAGTCAATTCCTTCCTTGGTGAAAACCCTAATACCTCTTTTATTTTTATGGACTTTCCCCCATAACTAAAATCAAAGTTAACTTGTTAGGATTGTTCATCCCAATATATAATGGTATGATTTCTCTTGGTTACAAAAAGGGTTACAAATTTGATGGAATGCCCCACAAATGTTGGCCAATAAATTAGTTGCAATCTCTAAAAGGAATGAGCAATATAATTTGAAATAAACTTATCGATAACAACAACAATTATTGGAAGATAGCTTGAATATATGGCAATGATAAGGATTATATTCATGCATATATATGAAAAGAACAAATCATCCCAAAAATAAAACACTATTCTTTTTAGTAAGAAAAACCCAATCTAAAGAAAAACACATTGTCAAATTAATAACCAAATATTTATCTCAATCTCATCTTATTAAAATCATATCAACAATAAAACATTGGTCTTTAATGGATAAACCTTATTTTGAGGAAAAATGCACTACCAAACTAATAGCCACACATTTATCTCAATCGTATCTTATTACAATCATCCAATAATTTATCACTTCTCTAATAATATATCATTGACTTTTAAAATATGATAATTCTAATTAAATTTATTTGCTTATATTACATTAATAATATTGATATAATTTTAAGACCACAACATAAACGAGCATCAAATTGATGTATGAGATTATCTTGCTTGTGGGACAAGGGACACGTTTGTGCATCAAATCGATGTATGAGATTCTCTTGCTTGTGAGACAAGGGACATTTTGTGCATGGATTTTATTACTTAGACTATTAAGATGTACATATCATATTTCCCTCCATATTTAAACATGTAACCTTTAAAGAGAAAACAATGTCCTCATGGGACGCCCAAGTAGTTGGCATAATGGTGTGTTATCCCCTCCATCTAATTTCAAATCTTGCAGGGGGACGTCTTTGGCTAGTTGTGATAAGGCTCAAGGAGTAGGCTTCCCTATCCTCCTGGAGTTTCAGCTCTTGCTAAGTCATAAATTCCTAGCATATCTCGCTTGTGGACTATTAGATATACTCTTGGTGCTATAGTGGATCTTGAGCCTCGCCCAAATTACTCCAACAAATTACCTATTCGTCATGATTTAAAAAAAAAAAAACAAATAAACAAAAAACACATATTCTTAATCATTAAATCCACATAGATGTTAATCACCTTCTCTAATCAAAACTAATACTTTAACAAATTAACACACACTCATATGTGGCCTATTTTGTAAAACAATATTTCTTTAAAGAAACTTAAAAACTTTTACACCCAACCATTTATCTTGTCTAGTCTTGTTTTATATGAGCACTAGTTTTGATATATACATGTATGTTTTATAAAGATTGAGTTAAATCTATTTATAACTAAGGGTTTTTAAGAAAGTTTGGTTCCTTATGAGATAATATTGAGTGAAACATGAGCAACTCCCACATAAGCAATTGTTGTGGTGTGTCTCATAAGATATCTAAAAAGAATTGAGAAAATGGGAGTAGGTAGATGGCCTAAAGTTATCTTCAACGAAGACATGCCTGAAAGAAAGAAAACATGGATGACACAAAACTACAACCACCTCAATGTTTGCCCCACAAATAGCAAGGACCTAAAGAATTTTGCTATGGAGAAGTTCGGTAAACCTATATGGGGAAAAGAGTTGGGTAGAAAGACGAAGTACTATATTGAGGATTTCAACCCCACTTGTGATCTCGAGCAAAAAGAGTACATTGGAGGTAACATTTGGTGGACGACAAAGATTCTTATTGCTTAATTAAGAACTAACTCACATCAACTTTGGTGTGAAACGGAAGAGTGGAAAAGACCTAAAGAAGCTTGGGAAGAATGGGTGTGTACATTTTATGCTTTTAGAGACATCAAGGAGAGTTATGACATTATGATGTTAGCATCAGTGCCTTGGCATTGTCTTTTTAGGGTCGCTATTAGAAGGTTGGGCCAACTCATTATCAATTTGAATAAGAAAATGATTGAAGTACAAAAGTGAAAAGCAGAGAGGTTGGTGGTCCCATCCAACTCATTATCAATTTGAATAAGAAAAGGATTGAATTACAAAAGTGAAAAGAGAGGTTGGTGGTCCCATAAACTATTTTTAGTCTCATGAATGTTAAAATATCATTTTAAATTTAATTTTAATTTTTTTTAGACAATTCCTCTTCAAATCTTTGTGGTATATGAAGGGTCTCTTAAAAATTGTCATTTAACCTATTGCAAATGGTGTGTATTTCATTAATAATGCCTCTTAGAAATTGTCAATTAACCTATTGCAAATGGTGTGTATTCCATTAATAATTTATTGCTTACATATCCATTACTCTTTAGGCTTCTTCCTACTAGCAGTTGGCCTGGTGCAATTTATTTTAGGTAGTTTAACAAGTATAAATTTCATCTTGAAAATCATAGGATTTTGATTAAATCAGACAAAATTATTTTGAAATTTAGAATAAAATATCGTTATCAAGTTTCAAAGTTTCAAAATTATAAGTTAACCAGGAGTTTTTAACAAAACTAAATCTAAAATTATTCTAACTCCACCGAGAGTTTTTAGTAAAACTAAATCTATTTCCAAATAATAATAATATTTCCAATTATTTTCTGACCGAAAGTCCAGACAAATTTGATCCCTCAGTAGACAACCCATTTATTTTTGCGGACTGACCCAATTTCTTGGTTACATAGACGCATATGGTTGTGATGTGACTGCACTTAAGGATAACATATATTTCTCCACTTTTTGTGACATCAGTACGATCTGCACAGCTCGAATAAAGATGGGACAGTCTACAGTGGTAATGTAACTTCCAGAAAAATAGAAGAAAATGTAACACCAGAAGCAACTCACACCCAATATCGATTAAAGTCATACACGGAGAGAAAAGTGATAGTGCGGTTTCACTCTTACAGTGTAAGATGCGTTCTTACTATTACCACTGACTGAGAAAGAGCAGTCAGGAAAGAAGTCCACACAGTCAAGGGAATTTTACCAAAGACACATAAAAAGAATTATTTTCTACGAGACTTATTGTTGTACTCTCATCACCGCTAAATAACTGAGCACTGTGTGATTGTCGACCAACTCCCAATTGAATTTCGCCTATTTTAACGGAGTTTAAATTTTTATAGAAAATAATGGAAACATAATTTTGTTAAAATTTGATAGAAAATTTTAGAAATCCCAGTTATGGTTATCAAATTTCAAAATTTTTAATATAATAATTAAAAAGATACTAAATTAATTTCTATTATCAAAAACGCTCTTTTAAACACACTCAAATTTTTTGGAAAAAATGATTGGCCAAATTCCAACCATTTTTAACGGTAAACCAGGTTAAATTCAAATAATTGGCCAAATTCCAACCATTTTTAACGGTAAACAAGGTTAAATTCAAATAATTGGCCAAATTCCAACCGTTTTTAACGGTAAACAAGGCCATTGAATTTAACCTATCACCACCAAATCAGAGGAAGCACGTTCACTGTATGGTGTACAAATGCTGCCTTAAAAAAAGGAAGTCGGGACTCGGCCCAGCTTTGTGGAGAACCTGTTATGCATGCAGGAAGATACCTTGAGCAATTGTGCATCATTTTACGCTCTTGCAGGTTCGTTGTACGTGGTGACTATTATAATTAGACTGTGCTTTTGGAACTTAGTTGCCTGTAATGATTGTTGTCATGTCAGAGTTATTTGGTCTCCAATATTGGCACAAATCATGTGATCTGTTGCATCAAGATCTGTTTCCTGAGGCTTGGCGTGAACCTTTCTGTGATGTCATGGTTAAGTGCATGAAGATTTAGTATCATTCTATTTATGGTAAGGTGTGACATACTTTAATAAGTAACGTGGCTCTTAATAAGATAGTTGAAAAATTCAATTAAAGTCAATACTCTTTGAAATTAAAATATAATGTTTACATATTGACATCTCTATAACACAGATAATCTATACTTAAAAAATAAAATACCAACTAATACTAGTATTTGAAGTTTAGATTAAAAAAAAAAGTATTTGATTTGCTTTTAATTTGACCATCCTAAAAAAACATTTAAAACAAAATGAATAGAATGATAATTAAAAAAATCCAGAAAAAGAAGTTTATAATTTTACTATATATTGTGAATAAAGAGTAAAAAAAATTTTTAAAAAAATTTTAATCACTATAATATAAATGATTATAGAAACATCCCATCTAAAATTATATCCTAATTTTATTTGAAAAACTTTGATAATTTCATATATATACACCTATATCAGGTGAAAATCAATATTTAAACTTATGTTTTAAACTTTCACAACATAATATTGTCCCTAAATCTAATAAATTTGTTTCTTACTATTTAATTCTTTCACATGGATGATTACGTCCTTAGGATTTCAATTGTGTAATAAAAAATTATGGTTATATGAATAAATCTTTCAGCTATTTTGCTAAATATAATATTGATTATGTTATAAAAATAATAATAATTAATTTATATTTATTAAGAGAAAATTAAATTTAAAATTAAAAGGATTTAATTGGTAATTGTATTTATAATGAATTTTCTGAATTTAAAAGTTTTTGACTATAATGTATACCATGTCAGCATGTAATAATACAAGGGTCGCTTTAAATTAACATTGTACGAGCGCTATACTAACTCAAACTCGTTATATAATATATAATATATATATATATATATATTATTTTTTTTTTATTTTTTATTTTTTTTAATTTACTAAGTCAACATAGCATTAACCAGCAAATTGTAACCATAACATTCTTAAACATATCAACATGCTAAATTGTAGCAGAGCCGCCCCTGGGCTAGCCAAGATAATTATTATATTACTCTTTGTGATGAATAAGCTAATGATAAGGTGATACTTAAAATACTAGGATATATAATAAATATTATAAAAATGAAAATATAATAGAAAAATAAAAATGGTAGTATGAAACATATTTTATTCATTTTAGATGATATATTGAATGGGGTAATCATTGTGAGAGAATAAATGCTTATTATATTTATTAGTGAAAATGCCCTTACAAAAGTGAGAAGCTCATATTTAATTAAATTTAATAAGAAATGAAGAGATATAGAAATGAATCCATGGGTGAGGAGAAATTCAAGAGTCATGAAATCTTTGATAACAAAAGTTTTTATGGTCAGACTGGCTCTTTATCAATGAGTTCTCCATCAATGAGTTATTTGTTGATTAACAATCTTATCATTGATTGGCTTGTCAATGGCTCATCTTTCGATGATTGCCTTATCAACAATCCATTCATTGATGTCTTATTGTCAATCACTCCTTCAATTTCTTCAATGAGCACATGAAGCTTGGTATTTAGAAGGGAAAGAATGTTTGAATTAGCTTCCCTCTTCAAAAGAAATTATCCAATTATGTCAGCCACATCAACCAAGTAGGGAAACTTCCATTAAATCTAGTTCCTAGATAATCATTCCCTTCTTGCATGAGTTTCATTTCCTTAATAACCTAATAGATTGGCACGATTTGTGTTCATGTCTTCTTCAATTTGATGTCTAGTATCTAATTTGTTGTAGTTAGTGTTATACAACTAAGATTCAACTATGCTAGTACCAAATGCTTTGTTGCATCTAATGCATCTAATAGAGGTGGAAAGTGTGGACAAAGTAATTCCACATTAAAAATAGTATGAAGGCCAAACAAGGTGGGAGGTTTGAGTTTAAAACCATTTTCTTTTACTTGCATGGTGATGTTGTATGGCCCATGGTAGAGTGTCAAGATCTTTCTATTGCATCCCTTCAAACTCTCCTTTTATAAATGCAATTTAACTTTGTCATTGACATTATATTGGTGCAAAACTTTGTGTTGGTCATGTTGTCATTTATATTTGTCACTAGACTTCTACAAAATGGCATGGACCACTACTATATTTATTAGAACTATTCCATAAGCCTTGTTGTTATGTCTTATTCTTTATGAGTAGGGGAAGTTACCTCTTATACTAAAGCAAGGGGTAGTGTTGCATTAATTGGGGCTAATAGATGGAACTCCAAACATACTTCGAATGATTTAAGTTCAATATAACCATGGATAATTTTGGTGTAGCTATGTTGAACATGCAATGAAGTCTAATCCCATGTGCATCAATGCTTTGAGTTATACATACCAATGAGATATATTATCATTTAGTTGACTACCTCTACATTATAGGTTGTCTATAGGTCGAAGGTGATTAATTTAGTTGGTTTGATCCCTATCATGGACCAAAGACTAAACTAAAACATATTGAGGGATTGATTATCTTTATCTAACACATTGGTTCTAGAAAGGTCAAAGTAACCCATACATGTTAAAAGAAGAGTTTAGCAGTGCCCTATGTTGATATGTTCTTCTGACAAGTAGTTGAAATTGCCAACTCATATAATCTATTAGCAACTATAAAACACAATCAAAACCATGCATTTAAGAAGGATAACCAATCGACAATCCATCGAGACTAACTTCCAAGGATTGTCAAGAGTTGACAATGAAGTGTACATGTAATGCCCCTAACTGAAGTATGCCAATAGATCTTAGAACAATTTTCAAAATTTTCTTTCATACATTTTCACAAATACTTCACATTAAAACATTTCTTTGAACATTTTGTATGCAAAGAAGAAAACTTTTATGGTAGAGACGTTTATTCAAACATTTGTATACGTTCAAATAAGAAACCATTAGTTATTGAACAACAATAACTTAGTCAATTTATTTATTAATTTAGAGCACGAAAAATACATGCCATACTTCATTAATACAAAATTTGGAACCTGTGAATAACTCGGAAAATTGGAATGTTTTGGCTGTAAGAATGGTTGATAGAGATAATGTCAAAGTGAGCTATGTCCAGGAATTGTAGCCTTCACAAAGTGGCACGGTCCTTCCTCAACAATTCGACCTCCATAAGAAAAAATCAGTTTCTCCACAAATAAAATCATTTTCTATAATAAACTCGACATCTTCACTAATAAACTCAGTTGCTGAAAAAACTCAAGCTCTATCCTAAATTCTTTCTCCTCCAATAAAATAGCTTCCCAAAGAAATATGCAACTCCAAACATGCTCAGTCTCTATGCAAAACAAGCTTGACTTCTAAGATAATTTTGGCCTCCCAAAGAACTCGATCTCCCAAGAGATAACTTGGCCTTCCAAGAGAGGGATTTGGCTTCCAAAAGAAGAGATCATCCTGTAAAATAGTATCTTTACTTTCAACATTGAGCACTAGTGAAAAATATAAATGATCCCTCCTCTTAACTAGCTAAGATGGATAGCTTCACCACCGAAACTAGTCTTAGAATTAGCTAGGGTATATGTCTCACCATCGAAGACCAACCATATTTGAGTTCTCGCCTTACACTCAAGCTCCAAGAGCTTTCGAATCAATTATCAAATACAATAACCAATGCATGTCCAAAAGTGAGCTCCACTTCTCCTTTTATAACTTTTTATCATTAGAATACCATGGGTCATCTCTTTCCCTTTTTCCCGCTCAATAATATAAAGTTACTCTATTTATCTCCATAGTCACTTTTATTTAATTATTCATTGTCTCTTTTATGTTGTTCTTTTCACCTAAGCGATATTCAAGGAATTAATTGATCATATTTTCCACCTTATAACCTATGGGAATTAGATAGGTTATTGAATCAATCTCCGAAAAATGATCATTTATAAAAAGACATTACAATCCTCCCTTCCCAAAATTACTTACCCTTAAACAATCCATAACCTATATATCAATGTCAAGATCCCACATATACTTGTAGAATGTTTCAACATATACCTATTATACCATCTACACACAATGGATCCCAGCATCACTATTACACTATGCCATGCCGCAAAGCAATCGACTGAGCTTTCATGCTCCATTCTGATATAATTACAACCTGAGAATCTACTATCATATGAAAACCTGTCACACATGTGAGTTCTATAGTGCCTTGAATTCAAACCATCAAGCACACTCATCATCTTTGGTCTCTTCCCCTATTTTAGATGATGGGAAAAACAGGGCAATATCAAAACTACTCTTGTTTCCTGGAACAAATTCCCTTTTTGGAAGATGTTGATCACCTCTAGGAAAATCAATCCATTTGTCAGCCACTGTCCTATGAAATTGATAATTAAATCCTCCATTTCTTTCAACCTCCTCTATGAAATTGATGCATCTTAAAAAATATAGCTAATATTTGCATCATCAATAGCAAACATCTCAAAGAAATTATACTTATAAAGGTATGAATATTATGCTTTTGATTGGCCGAGCTCATTACCACATAGGCATAGAACATGAATGACACCAAAAGACTGCATTGTATTTATAGACCTTGCAGCAAAAGCTCCACCAATAAACCAAACAATTTGTAACATGTGGTGGCCGCTCTGAGTCCATAACCTGACAGAACAAAGCCATCCTTTCTTGAAGGTGCTCACCATCAAGCTTTGCAATCTTGTTTAAATCCTTCAATTTAACTTTCAGGGACATACTATGAGATGAATCACTATTTCCTTTTGGATATTTCCCGTGATAATTGTCCTCGAAAAATGGTGACATTTCTAAGTTGTCCTTATAAGCTAATTTTGAGAATGTGCTACCAAGGAAATCCTCTGAATCTGCGCCACTTGTATATGCAATATCTTAAGGCTCTATGTTTTTCCCATTTTCCATGCACTCTTTATCTGCGACAATTAACTAGTTAGAAAGATTGTGAATTGATGAGTACAAGTGGTCTGATTTAGTGGCCCTAGAATCTTCTTTCTAGTCATACCGTGAAAGATATTTGCTTGGAAATGTCTTTATCAATACATCCAATTTATGGTGAAGTTTGAATAGGAATGATTGTAACTTTTGCATTTCTCTTTGTCCTCCACAGAAGCTAGCTTGAAACTTATGCACAACTTTGTCTTGGTTAATATCTCCATAGACAAATTGATCCATAGACCCAACTTTAAAGCAAGCTCTGACTTCTAATACCACTCTAATTCTTGCTCCAGAGTTGGCAGCGAAATAAATCAAAGGCAATTTCATTTGACAAGCAAGATCAGTCACAGAAGCAAAAAAGGCATCTTCTCTTGTACCAAAAGCATCTGCATTATGTGTAAGATCATTTCCCACCACTAAATAGTTTGTCCACCAGCGAACTCATGAATGCTCATCTGCATGCACCAAGCTGCCATCCCTACATCATTTGTTGCAACAGCTCACTTTGTAGTGGCCAAGGGAGTTTCCCAGTGGCCTGCTTCTCAGAAAATATGAGCTCCCAAGCTTTGAATTTAACTTTTCCATCGCTTGTATCTCTATTTTGAAGGTTATTTTGAAGGTCTACAGCGATGTCTCAAAGACCAATGAAAAATCATAACAGTATGTCGTATTATTCCTCCTCGCAATAAGACGCTTCCTCTTGTCAATTCTTTTGTCAGTGATCATATACATGTGCCATTGCCAATTTCCTTGTAACCTTAAGTTTGTCCAGTTGAAAGAAATTGGACAGAGGTGGCTCCAGATGGCAGAGCAAAGGTTTTTCTTCATAACGTTGGTTTACTGTTAGGTCCCTATAATACTAGTGATTACCCCATTACTATTGTAGTTGTATCCCTTATTAATATTTTTGTGCCCCTATTGTCCCCATATTGTTATTATTGTGCCCCATAGAATCCCTCTATTGTTGTTTTTGTGCCTTTATATTGTTATTGTTAGGTCGGTTGGGTTATATTGTGACTCCTTAGACTCCTATATATAGAAAGGAGGTTTTTTCATTTGAATCATCAAAGAATCATTCATTTGGGTAATGTAAAGGAGGTTGCTCACTTGAAGAGGCTGAATTCTAAGGCATTGATCTATCTTTTCTATCTTTTTGTGAGCTGGTTTCATAACATTTGGTATTAGAGCTTTGGATTCTAGGGTTTCGCTGCTCCAAATAGGTCATCGTGGCATTTTTGCTATAGCTTTTATTCTACAACGTTTCAGAAGCGAAAAAAACCCATTT
>APFE031491289.1:12891-95023 GCA_000404065.3 Pinus taeda | reverse complement strand
CTCGTGGAGAGTTTATTTTTTAATGAGCTTGAACTCTGCGACAACATTGCTCGCCAGTCGTATGATAAGAATGTCTCATTCGAGATGCTATTTTGAAGTGGCTTAAATATCTCAAGCTTTGCCACGGATCCTTTCTTTATGCAAGTTAGGAAACGACTAGCCTTACGGGTTTAAAGGGTTAGAGGTCCTACAAATTAAAAAAAAAAAATAGCCGCTCTTCACTTGCATGCGGAAAGGTTTGCATGCCCCCAAGTATAGCGAAGTAGAGTTTCCAGGTTACCCTTCAATTTGCAGACAAAACATTTGTTCTATCGGGAAAGGCCTACCTTCTAACAGAGGTATCTTATCCGGTCTAATCCCATTTTCCTATATGGACGGGTATTGGACTAGTAATATATCCTTCGCTAAAACCTACACTATACCCAGAGTTTTTCTGCCGAAACAGACTAGGGTGCATGCCCCTTGGGTTTCAGTCACACCCTCCTGAATCACTCGCGCTCATCAAGTGGACGGACTGCAGATCGATGAGACATTACTTGCATGAAAAGACCATTTAGGGATGGTGTTTGACTACTTGCGATGTGTGAACCGGGGAATGACATTTGGTCTACGAGCTTGACCATTCTGCCTTTGTGCGGAAAACACATTACTCTAAAGAGTGAGGAGACGATGGCTCCCATGCAATAAATATAGTCGCGTCCAAGGAGTAGATTATAATAGAAGGGTCCTTGAACTACCATCATGTTCATGTGAACAGTTTTCATTCTCAAAGTAATGGGCACATTTGGAAGGATCCCTAAAGGTCAACTGGTTCCCTTGTCGAAGCCTGTCAGATTTCTCATTTCAGGGAAAAGTGATGGCGAACCAAGCACTTTCCAAGCAGTTGAGGAAAGGATACTCATAGAATCCCTTTCATCAATGATGGTACCAACCATGACCATTATGTAAGCTTGTACAATGATTCTGAATGGTACACTGGCTAGTAAACGGGGTCTGCCTAGTAGATTCCAGTCGAAGGAAACAACTAGGTTGCTTGGTGGTGGGACCGAATAGACAGCCGGATATGACTCTGATGAACTTCCTTCCTGCGATAAAGGAACGGGAAGACTGCCCCCAAGCTCATCGGAGTCTGCGTTGATGAAAAGAATTTGAACGGTGTCGTTCTCTTTCTCTTCAGTGATGGTATCATTCGAAGATGAACACTTTGAAGGCAAGACCGGGTCAACTGCCGTATCGACCCTTTGACTTTCGTTTGGTATGGAATCTGATGGCTCATTTTCGGTGCTAATGTTCGGCTAGTGGGCTGATTTTCCATGGTTTTTCCACGGGAGGATTGGCCAATTTTTTATTTTTATGAAAGTTGTTTCGGGGAAATTGAACGATCATCCAAAACTCTTTTAGCCTCATCAATCGCCAACATTATATAGTGGCTATATGATAAATCATTATAATTTGAATAATTTAACAAATATATCATTGAAATTTATAGTTTGAATATTAGGGGATTAGTGAGATTCGCCAATGTCTAAACTTCAGAAATTTTCATCCTTAAATATCTTCCTTGGTATGGATATACAGAGAGCTCATTTCAATGATAGACCTTCACGGCTGACCACAATTGACAGGCCAGCCAGATTTTCAAACCGGTTGGGAGGACTTGCAGAGTTTTTTTTTAATCCAGGAGGAATTCGATAGCGGTGAACCGACACGATCATCCAAAACTCTTTAGCCCATCAAGGAAGGGACAATTGAGGTGGACGACCGTGACTGCCTTCACACAACTTACAAGGAAGTTTTTAGGATTCCTTCTTTGTCCATGTGCTTCACTTTCACTGGTTGATGGTGAGCATTCAACATGATCGCCAAAGGTTGATGCTACCGGATTGTGCAGACAAGGAGACCAGTCCCTTAAGATCTGAGGGATGCAGGGACAATCTCGGTGATAGTGGTCTCCATTGCAAATGACACAAGGAGATTTACGTTTTGACTATGCGGTGTGTGAATTTTCGCTAGATGATACTTGGTTGCTCCTTTTCGATTTTGGTCCCTTTTTCTTCTTTTCCTTTTTCTCTTTCTTCTTCTTCTTCTTCTCAGTTACTTGACTTTTAGCTTTATCGGCTTTATCAAGTGAAGAGGAAGGAAGAGAGGGAGAATCAGATCAAGTAGAAGGTTGGGAGCCAACTCTAGTGTCGTCTAGTTGCTAATTAGATTGTTCAGGAATTACGGGATTCTGAACGACAGAGGTAGAGAAGAGCCAGACAGGCAAACCAATTGTCACTCTGGGAAAGTTTGACAAAGTGGGCCATATGGGGTGGACCAACATCTCCCCAAGAGGAGAAAGGACTAGGATTTCCTCCAAGGGGAAATCCTTGGTTGGTAGACTCCATTTTCTCAACCTGAAGATCAACGGGGGGAATTTGTGATGTTATTCCGATTTAAAATAAATTTTTAGATGCTTTGGCACAACTTGTTTTTCCAATTTTAAAGAGTCGAGAAAAAACAGAAGATGACTCTAGTCGCCTTCGATTTTTATTGAGCCTGAAGTGACAAGTGGTCAGAGGGCCTTTTCCTTTAAGGATTCTGAAAAGGAGAAAAATGGACTTCTCTGGAGATCTAGGTAGAGAGGATTACCAAACCAATCGCAAAACTACAGAATACTTTTTACGGTATGGCAGTTAATCTTCCTGAATGCTGTGTTTGGTGCATTGCGATCGATAGGGCGGAAAACACAGCTTCCTAAGGATAAAGGATGCAACCTATTGTGGTCTCCCAATATATACTCGACGGTACGTGGGAGCACAAGTCCGTACTGGAACTTGCCATATCAGAGTGGAGGAATCACCCAACCAACACTGAAAGCAACAGTTACCAAGCTTTACGACGCCGGAATACGTCTCTAGCCTAGACCTCTAGATGTTGTGCGTTAAGTTCCAAAGCGTTGTTAGATTCATTGAATTTATTTTAAGTTGATCTTGCTTAACAGTTTGCCTTTTAGGTTCACCACGTGATGTATATATAATTCCTAAAATGCAGTCTAAGATGATAAATAAACATTTGGTATTCTTTCAGTAATGAAAATCCTAGCTACTAAAGGGAAGAAAGTCAAGAATCTTTTCTTCACAAAGCATAGAGCACACGCTAAATGACAGTCCTAAATCAAGCCAAGCAATCAAAATGCAAATGCACATGCATGTATTTGTTTTTGGCCTTCTTAATGTGTGAATGACGTTAAGAAAGCTATGTGTAAAACTGAATTACTTTTAAAGCGACAGTACTCAACAAAATCCTTTTTCAAAACGAAGTGAAAGCAAGAGAGACACTTTGCGATTTTGAAATGGAAATTTTTTTTCGACACTTTAAAACTAAAAATTCAAATCCTGTGCAATAGTAACTGTATAATCGACTATCTAGAACAATGGGATTGTTTCCTAAAACTGAAAACGACAGCTATGACACTTTCAGATCTAGAGACGACAGTTCGACTAATTACTTTTTGCAAAAGAGAACTAAAAATGACGCACAATACATAAAAGAATTTATAGTTCTTTGCACTAAGGAGGTGGAATAATGCAAGAGAAGGGGGTTTTCACAGAAGTACACTGACTACAGACATCAAAACTCTTGAATAAGACTGAAAACAGTGAGAAAAATCCACAGTCAGAGGGTAAAGTTAACCATCCCTGACCATCGCACCTGTTACACAATGAACTCCGTATGCAGCGAACCTACTGCGCTTGGGAAGTGCGATGCATACAGACTGCCGTGAAGGCAGGGTGCGATGGTAGCAGTGCGAGACTTTGAATGGGATTTCACTCACAGTTTGCAATCTAGTTCAGGTGTTTAGGCTGAATAAGTAAAGATCAGTGAATGTAAAACATAGGGGTGATCTAAGAGGTTACTAGAGCCACCACTTAGGGCCATTAGATTGCTTGCAGATCTATTGTTTAATTCATAAATAAAACACGGAGATAGACTGAAGCAACATTGGTATACTTTGCATTTGTATGACAAATGCAGTTCGAAGGCTAGCTGGCTTGACTTCAGGCTCTGTCTGTATGTTTATAAAAGAAACAAGGATAGATAAGCTAACAAGTAATCTAGTCGCTCCGCAGTGGAGTCGCCATTTTGTTATCCGGGAATAGTGTCCACTCGGATGTTGCTATTCCCACTAAGATGGGTGGCTATCTTAGAAACAAACAATCAAAGTCTACTATTGCTTCCTTTTATGAAAATAGATGAGAGGAGAACCAAGAGGGCCAACCTGAGTCTTGCGTTTGATTCCCTCTACTTCTTGATAGAGTTTCGCCGCTTCTTCTTTGTTTGCCCAGCTAAAAGGACTTGTGGAATCATAACAACATACTACTATGCAAGAAACAAAGATCTAAATTCATAAATAATACAGGATCAGATGTGTATTAACCATATACATGCATATATAAACAAGTACACAAGAATATGGAAGGAAATAAGAATGGTTTTATTCAGATGAAAAGTAGCAAGAGGATTACAGCCATGAGCTCTGACCCAGCATCATCCTCCAGCTAGGAAGCCCTTCTTCACCCCAAGCAAAGATATATCACCCAACACTATGAATGTACACAAGAAAACCAACAACACTTCTCTATAAGATACAAAATTCCAGCCTCTGGATCTCTGTGATGAGGGATCCATATATAGATGATTACAAAGAGGTGAGTCATCTTCTGGGATCTTGATTAGTGTCCTCCCTCTGATAGTTCCTGCTTCCACTTGGAGAATGATGATCTCTTACTCATCCCTGGTCGAAAATGGAGTGGCAAGTGTCATAGGGGAAGCTTCTGGAAGATTCCATGATCTTCCACCTCGCATTTTTGTCCCTGCCCTTTGTCCATTCCCGACCATCGCACCCTACAGAGGAGAAAATCAGTATGCATCGCACCTTGTACACTAGGAAGGTGATATGCATCGCACCCCCTGCATTGAGCTTTCAGTATGGTCCAATTTTAACCATTTATGAGTAGTTTTCAGTGGAGAACTTCTAGGAGATGATGTAATCAATTGATCTTGTTCCTTTAGGCAGTGAAGCAACACTTTTAGGGACTTAGGAGCCCTCAGTTTATGGACATTTATGATTGGGGTTGAAGTGCCCAAAAATGTCTATAACAGAGGTGAATCCTGATACTACTTTGAGGGTGGAGGTATGAGCCTCTTGATTCCCTTGTTGCTGATGTAGGCATTAAATCCTTTTATTCGCTGATTAAAGCAAATGTGCATATGTATATGTGTGTATGTCATGGTAAATACTATATCAAGTTGTGTTTATAAAACTCCATAAACAATATGTTTATTTTTTGGTTGAAGAAAATATATATAAGTATATATGTGTTGTAAATGTAAAGACTCCATCGAGTTGGGTTTATAAAGATGCATAAGCAGTATGGTGATAATGTTTTTAGCAATTTGGTATATTGTAAATACTACAACGAGCTGTGTTATAAAGCTCCATAAGCAGTATGTTTTGTTGGTCATAAACGTCATAGAACACCGAGAATGGTGTTCCCTCAAGGGGGGGGGGGGTTGTGCTTGATTTTCCGTGTAAATAAAATAAAACCAAGGTCATGGGGCACGTATTCCAAAATGAATGGTGGGAAAACATTAAAGTGGGAATCACTTGTGGTTTATTAACGGTTGTGGAAATTGACAAAGACAAAGAGGCAATAATTGACATTTAATTAAGGAAATAAAGGAAAATAGGAGAAAAAGAAGGTGAAGAGACACAAATATGCATGCAAGGGAAATTAGAAATTAAATGAGGAAAACTAAAGAAAAATGAAACATCAATGATAAAAAGACATCGGAGAAATAGTTCACGATTTTTTTTTTCAATTTTGTCTTTGGATCAATTTCACAGGGAGAGCTCTAAGAGAAGAGAACAAGCAACTAAGAAAAGGAAAGTAAAGGGAAATCAAGGGAGTGAAAGGAGAAAGTTGGATCAACAACTACAAGAGGATTACATTGTAGATAATAGGTTGCATGTCTAGATTCCTTGTTGAAATTTTGATGCATGGTACATTCATGTGGTTCCTTGGTTATTTGTTGTCATTGGCATAGAAATTTGATTGGATTGACAGTGGTTTCACCCTTGCTTTTCCATTCCCTATATATCCATGATGTAATGGGTTCTTTATTTGGATTTTGATTGGTTCTCACATTCCCTAGTGGCTGTGGGTTGGGATGGAATCTCTGGAGCCTTGGAGCAACTTGGGTTCCCTAGAGGTTGTGCGTTGGGATGGTAGTTCTCTGAAGCCCTATAACAACTTGGATTCCTTGGAGGATGTGGGTAGAGATAGTAGTCCCTAAAGCCCTAGAAAACTTAGGAAGAGACCGATCTAGTTTGGTATTAGTGATTTATGGACTAGTTAGGTGAAATCACTGTGGTTGAGGGTTGAGGTGGTTTGGCCTCTGGAAGCCATGGTTGATTCTGTTTGGTTTAACCCATATGATCCCACATTTATGCTTGGAACATGGCACAGGGGTGATCGACTATAAGAGAGGTTTGGTTCAGCCCAATCTATGGTTAGGTCGTACGTGGAAGTCCCCAACTTGGTTGGCTTTTGCATATGTTAATACGAGCCATTCTCTTATTGTGATTGATGAGAACATGTATTGGTTATTGTGTTGATTTGATGACTAATTTATCGTGGATTATATTATGGTTATATGAATAGTTATATGATGTGCTCTTTCTATGAATCTTGTTCATGATTGATAAGTTATTGAATGATTGATATATGTATGGGCTAACAAGTGTTGTTGCAGCTAGCTCGAGAGGGCATTGAGCCTTCTTGACGATTCTCTGATGAAGTTAAGAAGATCATGATCAGATATGCATTCATGACCTGTAGCTTCTATGTTTAACATATGTTTGAAGAAATGTATATAATGTATTAGCCATGTATTGGACATGATCTAACCCTATTATTGATTGTTTAGACTTGTTATCATCTTAGACCTATTTGTGGAAAGTTATGGGCAATTATGAGTAGTGCCCTAAAGGAAATCCCTGAAAAAGTGGCACAAATCTTGCGACCACATCCATAGAACTAGAAGATTGCGGTCACAACTGCATGCATGAAGGCTTGTGGGTGCGGTTAGAGCCTTCCAACCGCATGCACAACGTGTCAAGAGTGTGGTTTGGATGTAAATCTTGTGGAAATAAGTTCCAACTTATGATCTGATCCTCAAAGGTTGTTGGATGACTTTTGGGTGATCTGATGTTTCTAAGAAGTATCAATAAGCTTTTGGTTTGTAGGCCCCACTTCCATAACTGGAACTTGGAGGTCAGGTCATCTCATACTAGCACTCAACTCATGTTTACCCTAGAGAGATTGTAAAAGCGGGTAAATGTGGGAGGAGGTGTTACACTGGCGCAAGATCTTTGGTGTTGGATCCTGGAGGAGTTGGAGTATCAACATCACATTGAAGGTGGCTATCTAAGTGTGTTATCTTGGCATCCAATTTTTCCAGGAAAACACATTGATATCGCTAGGCACATTTAATATCATTCAAAGTAGAAAATATGCTAGATCTCTTCTCCTATTTTTCTTTTAAGACCCTACCCAAGAGGGTTTTCATCCACTAGTGTAAAGAAATTTAGGATAATGTTTCCTTCTTCCCTTGGAGTCAGTAGGGTCAAGAACCCAATGTGAGACCTCCTCCAATATTTGCGAGTCTAAAAATAGTTGGCAGTCCACAACAACAAGGGATTTAAGGTGATGAATATCATTATGGGCTTCAAGAGGGATAACTGAGTGAAATACATTTGTTGCATCTTGTGCCTATTGCTAGGCACAATTACGACCTTGGGAGCTACAACCTCCACCTCCTTAACAACTTCACATGCGTTATCAAGGCAACCCAAACGAAAAAAGCACCAAGTGTCTGGATAGGGTTTATTTAGAGTAGGAGGATGGAGGCTATAAATGACCATGTAGAACTAGAAGGGAGAATGCGATAGGACAAACATGACGATACCAACACATGACAAAAGAATTGAAAAGCAGAGAGCTAAGAGATTCATCACTAATAGGGGAATGCATCAAACTGTTGACGCAAAATCGCCAACCACACAACTAGAGCCTAACACATGTAATAATTCCAACTATATAAAGACTAATTAACTTAATGCAAAAGGAAATGGCAATATAGGCGTAGGATTTAAGTAATACCCTTGACGGGAAGCCCATTCACAACCAAGATTGGAGTTGTTGAAAGACGAGAGGAATTGTTGATGAGTCAGATGCCAAGGGAATGCACTATGGCCTATGGATTTCCCTATCCAAGCAACCAACATGCTTTGTTAATCCACCTCTCCACACAAGCTACAAGTACCAAGTCATCCACATCCCTGAAACTAGACCTTTGTTAAGAAAGAAAGAATTCACCACAAATCTGGTAAGGAGCACAAATAGAAACACTCTGAGAGGAACAAGACAAAATTCTCTGAAGATATTGTAAAGTTGTTATGGACTAGCCCTTCGATGCTGGTGGCATTCGTGAAAAATCCCACCTTCGGTGGGGGTGCAAGCATTTTCCCCTTATAAGATGCAGACTCCAACTATATTGTAAACCATAACGAAGGAATGGGATCCCATTTGCCATGTTTAAATGAACAATGCACGCTTACATGCTTGTGCACGCAGGGGGTTGGCCATGCCACTCCCCTCATTAATGATTTGCTCGACACTGGGGTGGCAAGCTCGCCTCCCAACCTCCTGACATTCATTGTTTTCCACCCCGATCGAGGATATCATTAATATTATTTATTTTAAATATTTATTCTATTTTTTTAATAATTAGTGGAATCGACAATTGATGTAGTCTCATACTTGTGTGACATAGGTTAGTCTACTATCACTATAACTGCTAAGTGCACCATATTTCCCCCCCCCTGGAAAAATCGTAATCTTTCATTAATTTGAAAAATTACATGTTATATATGCTTTTAGCATATGCTGTATCGTTCTTGCCACTAAGGGCATTGTCAAAATTTTTAGTTTGTCAAAACATTTTGTGCTTCTTTAGCTTTCATCACCACGTAGGGTGTTCAGTCATAAAAGAGTCTGTTTATATGGTTGTCATCTATGGTAGTTCCACATATGCAATGCAGGGCAATGTCTTGCTGAGAATATCTACTTAAATATACTAAATATAGAGCCTACGTATAAAAAATATATACAGAGTTTGAGCCAAGCATGTACATAAAAAATTTACAAAATAGTCTAAAATCTAAGGGCTCTTTGCCATGGCCTCCTTGGAAAGCCCATTAGCACAACTATTATGTTCCCTGTAAATGTGATTGCATGATATAGTGTTAAACTGTGCCTTGAACATAATCACTTCATCCAAAATATTACTGTGTGTGAGAGTGACAAACAGTAATATTATTGAACCAATTTACTATGATCTTTGAGTCACTATATATATTTAGACTCATGCAATTATGACCCAATGAAAAATGTAGAAGATGTCAAAGAGTAATGAGCTCTGCAAAATTGTTTGTTCCTTCCCCCGGGCCCATCTTAACTTTGTAATAATGTTGTTCATTTATGTATAGAATGAAACCACCGCCACATCCATGGTGTTGTGCAACACCATCAAAGAAAGCCCAAGGCGAATTTTTATCTATAGGTGCAGGATCATGAGGCCTTTGGGGCCAAGGATGTTGAGGCTCAGGCAACTCATTATAGGCAGATATAATACGGGTTGTGATATGTGGCCAGCAAACAGGTCTGTTATCAAATATAACTCGGTTTCGAGCCAGCCATAGGTGCTAGCTGATGATTAAGGGGAGACATTATAATTTTGTGCCATGATGATGATTGCACCAATTTTCCCATGCTTGACCAATGTTTTCACCCTCCCAATGCTTGGAAAAATGAATGAAAATGGATATATTTTGCCAAAGATTGATCAGGGAAGTGCATTTGAGGAATAAATGCAGTGTCGATTCAGATGAATTCTTACATATGACACACCAGTGAGGGCCATGGAAGGATCGATGAGTGAGAGATTCTCCCGTGGGAACTTTATCTCTGAGAATACACCAAAAGAAAAGTCTGGTTCTTGGTGGCGATATTAATTTCCAGATACTCTTCCACCAAAATATAGTTTGCTCCGGTTGTTTGTGAGAGATCAGGTTGATGTATCTAGTCTTTGGAGTATAAATGCCATTTTCAACTAGACACCAGACGAGTTCATCAGGTCCTTCTTTAATTCTGATATGTGATTCACATAATGCGTTAATGTATTATTTCCATTCCTGCTGCCACTGAGGGGGTAAATCAAGCTGCTGGGCCGATTTCCAACCTTGAGAGAAAATGTTGGTGTTCTGTGGGTCCACTATGTGTGTTATAACCTTGATCTCATGAGAATGAAGATGTTGAATGAGATCTCTTGATAGCTGAAATCTACCTCCTCCTCCAATCCAGGGATCCAAACCAATGCGAGCCTTTGATCCATCATTTATTCTCCAAACGAGGTTGTCCCTGATGCTAGGCAGGGAGTGTAGGAGAGCCTTCCATACAGTTGAAATACCAGTTTTAGGCCAGCTCAGCAAACAGATCCAATCCATAATTTGATGTGGCCAAATATACTAGTGATAAGAAATTGGAGTCCATAGATTCTATCCAGTCAGTAGAGTCCAGCCCATTTTTGCAGCCAGAGCTTGTACAAAGAGGGGAAGGTCTTTTAGTCCCCAACCTCCCCATTTTTTAGGCAAGGCTATCTTATTCTAGCTGACCCAAGCAAAAATCTTTTTGTCTTGGTGGCCATTCCAAAGATATCTGCAACAAAGTTGTTGTAATTGGGCCAGAATGTTCCCGGGGATCCATGCAAGTGCCATCCAAAAAACAGGGGTGGCCTCAAGAACTGATTTGATGAACACTAATCTGTTGGCCCTGGATAAGTATCTATGACTCCAGATTAAAAGCATTTTTTCCAGTTTGGTGCCAAGCCAAACCCAATCTGCAATTTTCTAGCTGAGAGGCTTTATCCAGAATCCCAAGTATTTGAAACCCCTGTCTAGGGGTATGATGCAATAAGGGAGATGTTGTTGTGTGAGTTGCGACTCCTGGATGGAAGTAAGGGCTAGGGTAATGGTAGATTTTGCATGATTTGCCTGCATATAGCCGACGAGAAGAGGGAGAGAATTTTGGAAAAAGTGAGAGAGTCCCAAATGCTCCCATCCAGGAATATGAGAACATCGTCCACAAACAGAAGGTGAGTAAGGAAACAAGAGTCAGTTATCTTAAGGCCTCGGAGGCTACCATCTCTTTTGGCAGAGGCTAGCAAATGACTAAGCCTATCCATGACAATCATAAACAGAAGGGGGGAGAGAGGGCAACATTGTCTGAGTCCCCTCTCAGCATGAAAGAAATGGGAGGCAGATCCATTGATAAGGACACTGTAGGTAGGGGAGGTAATGCAGGCCATAATCCAAGCAATGAAATCATGGGGGAAGCCCAGGTGAATGAGAAGCGTCTTAATGTAGATCCAGCTGACACAGTCAAAGGCTTTTGCTAGATCGATCTTTAGGATGATGCCCTTAAGGTGTTTAGTCCAGATCGAGTGGATGGCCTCCTGGGCCGAGCCAATAGCTTCGTGTATCTGGCGGTGCTCAAGAAAGGCAAATTGCTAGGGTGCAATATGTCAGGAAAGAATGGGCTGAAGATGATTAGCAATGACCTTGGAAATGATTTTATACAGACAATTACATACTGAGATAGGCTTGTAGTCATTGAAAGAGGAAGGAGTATCGGATTTCAGAATAAGGGCAATAAAGGTCGAATTAACAGCATTATAAAGAGATCCGGACAATCTACATTCTTCCACAACTTTTAACAGATCGTTCCCCAATAGTTCATAGAAGGCGAGATAGAATTCTATCGTCCACCCATCCGGACCAAGACCCTTGTCCTTTTTGAACCATTTTAGCGTTCCTTCCAGTTCGCCTGTAGTAACAAGAGTGGTTAGCTCCTCGGCCTCATCATCATTTACAAATCTGGGAAAATGTCCAGCCACATTGATAATATGAGCCAGATTTGACCTTGGAGGGTTTTTGAAGAGATTCTTGAAATGTGAGGTGCCAAGATGGGAGAGTTTGTTGAAAGTATCAACAAATCCCCCATTAGGTAGGGGTATGTCCCATATAGTGTTTGATACTTTTCTACCTTTTGCAAAATTATGAAAGAATCTTGTGTTGTCATCACCTGCTTTTAACCATATAGCTCTGCTTCTGAGTCGCCAAGATTCCTCTTTCTCCTTCATGATCCTAGCCTTTTGGTTTTCAAGCTCAATCAGGTGAGATTTGTCATTTGCTGAAGCAAAACCTAGGTTTCGATCATCAAGCAATATGCTCAACTCAGATTCAATATGTGATAATAGAGACTCCTCCCTTTGATGTTTCTCTTTTGCCCATTTGATAGATAGATGCTTGAGCTGAGATAGGTTGTGACAGAAACCCTTATTCAAGGAATCATATCTATCAATCGGGCTGGCAACTCAGAATTCCGAGACCATGTTAATGTACTCAGGATCTTGAAGCCATACATGGTTAAATTTAATTGGGGCTTTTGGTTTAGGATGAGGCCCAAACACCTCCAGATAGATGGGGGAATGATCTGAGATACCCCTTGAGCCAACCCATTGTTTGTAGTGATGCAGTTGATACATAAGGAGGACCTTCATCAGAAACCAATCTAATCTTCTAGCAAGTGCAGCTTCGCCCACCCTTCTGTTTCGCTAAGTAGGAAGAGGATTATTCATAGGAACATCCACCAAATTGTGTTGTTCCAGAAGGTTGGACATATATTCGGTAATAAAGTCCACTTGTGCCATTGACCCCCAAGATTCGCCAAAACCCAAAGAGAAAATGAAGTCGCCTCCTAGGATGATATGATCGGGGGAAAAAATTGAAAGATCAAGTAGGTGTTGCTAGAAATTTTCTCGCTGATGGCAGGGACCATAAATGTTAATAACCCTTAGGTTAATACCTAGCTCCGCAGAATAAAGGTCTATGCCAATGAAACCATGGCCACCCTAGGATGATATAACCCTGATGTTACGGGTATTGTATCCAATGGCGAGGCCCCCTGATCGACCCACAACATCCATTGCCAAAAAATTCCAACTAGGAGCTATAGAAATTAAAGAGCTGGTGATGATATTGGCCTCACCTAGGGTTTCTTGGCGCATGATAATGTCGGAAGGCTCGACCTCAAAAAGTCTGCACAAGGCTAGTTTCTTGGAGGCACTAGCCATGCCTCTGCAATTAAAGGAGAGACACTTCAAGGGGGAACCTTGCCCGGGGTGTTCAGTGCTCTAAGAACTCCATCTAGAGTGGATTGTCTGCCAGAGGCAACCTCTGCCCTTGCTCGCTTGATGGCTTTGGAGAGATCTGATTTCCTCCCTCAGGATGAAAGGATGACAGAACTAGGTTGGGTGAGGCCCAAACTGGCGAAAAGTGACGGGGTACCGCCAGGTAGTGTACGTGAGCGAATGTTGTAACTGTGAGATGCAGAGTGCCAGTTTGATGATGGAAAGGAGGAGGAGGTGGATAGAGAGTGAAAATATGGTGCGGTGGTAGCAATGGAAGGAGGTGTAGCCATAGAGCAGTGAGACACATAAGTGTTTATGGTGGATGAAACAAAAGATGAGCAAAAATCAATTGAAGGAGGGTAAGAGGTCAGAGAAATACCCGATGCTTTTGCGGCTTCAGTTGCAGCCCGTGCTTTGGTGAGGGGGGGCGATGGCGATCTGTGCACTACTTCCATTGTCCTTGGGGAGACATTGCTGACCGGAGGGATAAGACTTGGAATAGGAGAGCGATTCAGAGCCAGCGAATCAATCCTTGTAGAAGTAAGAGGTGCCTTCGAAGGGTCCTCAGGTTTCTTGAGAAGTGGGCAATCTTTAAAAATGTACCCCACTCTATGACATCTCTTGCAGTGGAAGGGAACTCCTTCATAGTCCAAAATCTGTACCCTAGTATATTTCCCCCATTGCAGAGTGATTTTCTCTTCCAATCCCTCACGAGTATCCAAACGAACCAGGATGCGAGCAAGGGTTCTGTTCTTTGATTGCACGAAAGTTCGATCATGGTCCAGGTAGGTGCTAAGGGAATTTCCAATTCTGATGAAAACCTCCTCACACCAGTACTGCAATGGAAGCCCTGACAAGCGAACCCAGAGTGGCCTTGCCCCTATTTGTTCCTTATCTGGGTTGAAGAGGGGACTCCATCTCTTGAGGAGTACCAGAGCCATCTCAATGTGCCAGTACCTTGCGAGGACTAGGTCCATATAGTTTTCTTTTCCAAAGTGTAAAGCAAACCAACCTCTAGGCAAGACCTTCACCTCGGGCAGTTCCTTAAGCATGCCGCCCTAAATCTCACAGACCCATAGGGTTAGTTTGATTGCTGAATATGCTCTGCCTCGAACGTGTCCGACTAGTATTGTGTTTGCCATGTATGCAGCTTCCCCAATAGCATAAGTCTCGCCAAACCGAATGATGATGTCCTTCGCGGTCGCCTTTACACGCTTCGTCTTCTACTTCCCAGTGCATGGGGTAGAAGGATGATCCGCCAACGGATCGGGAGAACCTTCCAGAGAGGTATGGGTCGCAGGCTTGAATTTAACAGCAGGAGTTTTAAAGCAACCCAACAGAGAGTGTGCTGAAATGGGAGGGTTTGGAGCCTCAGGTGCTTGAAGATCTGCAAGCGGCATAGAGAAAAAGGTTGAAGCGGACGGATGGAGATGGGCAATTGGCGGATTAGGGTCAAATGAGGGCGAGGGAGGAGTGTTAACAGTGAGAAAATGGAGAGTACCAGGGAATAAAGGGGGGCAGTCTAGAGCAGGAGATTCAATAGAAAGGGACCCGATAAACAGAGGTGTTGTACTGTGCCCCGGAAAGGAAACCACTGGCGAAGAAGATGACAGAGCAGGACCAGACAGGGGAGATGAGCCAGATGCCAGTGAGATGAGATTAGGTTTCCGAAAATGACATGGTCGGGGAAAGGGTCCTCGATATAATCGAGCTCCTCAACATCCATAGAGTTGCCCATGCTGCTAGTAGTTACCGTCAGCAGGTAGAGGCGGAAGTAGCTGCGACGGAAACAAAGGCGCTGTTGGTCCCCTAAGTGCACCATATTACCTCTAACGTGAATGCGAATTAATTGAAAAATCAAATTAATAACCTTATAATATTTTAAATAACATTACTTACCAAATGATTTCCATTTCTTAAACTATTATAATAATAATAATATAAACAATAATCATATAACAATTTCTCTACCATATAAAATTATATAAACACTTTTGAAAAGTAATTTTTAATATAAAATTAAAAAAATTACAATTTTCATAATTAAACTGAAAATTTAACTTAGAATTATATTTTACAAAGTAATTCCTAAATTAGTAAATAGTGATAGTGACATACGACCTTAAAATATTGGAATTGCATATATCGAAAATACAGCGGAGCAATTGGAAAATGAAAATGTTATTATTAGTCATCTTGTCGCGTTATGGACAAAATGTAAAAATGGACTGAAATTGTTTTAATCATCTTGTCATGAAACTGTGATGATAATCTTGTCGTTTTGGAGGCATTGTGGAAATGGAATGGTAGAAAAGCCAATATGGTCGGAATACGGACATATTGAAAAATGGAATTGTTAAAAGCCAGTCGGTTGGGCCAAAAATGGGGGCCCTAACCGTCATTGACCTGGTCCAGCAGGACTTCTGTATCACAATCACAATATAGCAATATGCCGGGTGGCGCCATGAAGCTCTTCTCCATCACAAAAAATCAACACTAGCATCAAGCGTTTACGAAACATTGCCCCTAGCCTATGCTGAATCAATACAAATATCTTAAATTCCTGTGACCTCTCATTGGAAGTTTTATCCCCGCTGGCTTCTGTACCGTCATTTCATTGCAATAGTTTTAGAACGTTACTCTTTGTGATTGAATGGGGCATTAATGTCCCCATTGTAAAGAAGAAGAGTTGATGTGTAAAGGAAGGAATTTTGATAACTGTTTGCTTGTTCTAGAGACTGATGAACAGGTTAACAAATTCGCTTTCCGTCACACTGCCCCACGTGGACCATCCGGCTGACGTAACTTCAGTATAAGGCCAACCACCCGTCTTCCTCTGTTATCATCCGAAATCCAGCTGAACTTGGCAGAAAAGCTGCCTTATTTATTTGAGTGCAACTCTGCGAGATTAGAACCGTGAAACTTCAAATACCCAACACAGGCTGGCTGCTGGAAGAGGCTAAATGACCACAATTTTCGATTAGGTTGAGTATATCGAGCACAGGCAGGGAAAGGTCTTGCGGAAAATAAAATGGAACTAAATAAGAATAAGGATGTCATTCGTCTGGAACGAGAATCTGTAATCAATACTATGAAGCCAAAGATCGTCACGCATTTGACTTTTCTTATAGGTAAGTCTCTACTGCTTTCTTTAAACTGAAAGGAAAATATGTATGCAATTGGGTTATGAATTAAGGAGTTTCAATACATTATTTGCACCAAAAGCTTTGCCAATCCTGGGTTGATGTGATAGTAGACATCCTCCCTGACTCTGATACTTGGATTTCAGTGGCATGTCTTGTGGGTCATTTTTCATTTTTGATTTGTGACTGTTATTTATATAATGTTACAAGCTATATTATTACAATAATACATCCTTTTGTAAGCATTTTGTTCCACAGTACCCTCCCCTTTTCTCAATTTAGAGGAGATCATTAATGAAACTATTTTTATTTTACAGGAAGTTTGTCTTGTTTTCTTTTTGTCTCTAAATTTACAAAAAAGAGGGACTTAATTCAAGTTGTGAAATAGTACCCTGTTCTACTGCTTTAAAAATCTGCACATATATATTCCTACAAAATGAGGTCAGCGATTTCTGTTCCATTGCTTACGGTGAATTCCCCATAATTTCTTGCTGGTTCAAGTAATATAATAGAAAACGAATTTTAAAGAGTTTCAAGTTTCAACTAGGTGCGAAGGTGAAACCTTGTTATGACTTCTGCAAAGATCAATAATCTAATTGGCCAATAGTCATGGAAATGTAGCAGTATTTTAGGCAATTCTTTGGGTACTGGAGTCTAGGGCTACAATCTTCATGGAATTAGTGGCCTTCGATGCTAAATTGTACAGCCCGAGGAAAGACTATCATTAACTGGTATCAAAAGTTCATAGTTGCACTGTTGTAGCTGTATATAGTGCATTGCAGAGGATGAAAATGGGTGTTCTGCTGTTACCTAATTCCTTTGGATGATATAGGGCACTGTAATGCGTGACCAATGACAACTCTATAATAGCAAGTCTATTAACAAATCTGTTGGAATGAAAAACTAATGATTACAATCCAAAATTGTCCGGTTTAAACCTAGAAACTGGAGTGATTCATTCCCAGTCCTTCAACCTGAGATTCTACAAAAAATCTGTGTTTTGTGGAATTTAAACTGCGGCATCACTCATCTATAGGAATAAAAGAAGCCGCAAAGACAACATAACAATAAAGCTGCAACACTAGATAGGAAAAAGGGAACAGCCAAATACATATACAGACTCATTGCTACTCTTTGGATTTAACAGCTAAGTGGATTTTGTGTGAGCAAGGGTGATCTGCTACAGATTTTGCTACTTGCAAGGCACACTAAGAATAAAGCCTTTTGTGTAGAAGGCTCTGCATCTAACTACACCTCTAATCTGCTGTTATAGTGATTGTGCATTGTATTTCAGCAAAAGGAAATTGGAATAACCTTCTATGTAAACCATACTTATTGTTATCGTTCGACCTGAGCATATTCCCAGTCATAATTACTGAATGTGTCAAAACAGACTCTTAACAGACTCATTGTGCCATCAATAGAACTGCAGATACATTATTAACTGCAACAACCAAAAAAATCCACACCATGAATTTAACAAAGGAGATCTCAACTGGAGAAAATCCTCTTGGAGCAGACAAAATTCCAGAAATATATTAGAATGATACAGCAGAGTTCTGCCCGCAGATGTTACTTTGTTCTTCCTGTCGATCTCAGAAAATACAGTCTTTGGCTGTTTGTGTGGCTGCTACTTTGTCTCCATCTTCCTCCAATCCCTTCCTGTGCTTTAAATATGGTGGCCATTAGGGCTAGGTGGTCAGGTGTCAACATGCCTTTTTAATATTTTCTTTTCCATTTTCTGACCCTTTTGTATTAGAGATCAGATAGTGGGTACCTTGTCAAAGAACCCCATTTCTTTTTTCGTTAAGGATCCAGAGCCACGAGTCATACATTTTGAGTTGTGTCAATTTTTAAAGGATCTCACTATTCTTTTTTCCCTTGGGAAAAATCGTCATTTCCAGTCAAGTAGGAAAGAAATCACACTCAGAATGTGCTACTGCACTTACAAGGCAAAAAGGTATTGGGGCATTTAGATCTGCATGTCTCCCTTATAAACTTCAGAACCAGGAAAAGCTAAACTCTTGAAAGCTCCAGAAAGGGTGTCTTTTCAGACTCTCTACAGTTCAGAACCAATAAAGGACTATTTCCATAAAGTGGATATATGTCAAAAAAAGTGATTCAAAAACTGTTCAGGTTCCTGTATGCTATATTTACCAAAAACAAAACAAACTTAAAGTCTATGACTTACAAACATTTTCCAACAGAAAGAAAAAGAAAACCAGCAGAGATCTGCATCAGAGATATACATCCTTAGAAAGAGTCAAAACCCCTTCTTGGATATCCTCTATCAGCAATTCATGCTTAGCCACCATATGACTTTCTTTAGAAAGTTTATCCACCTTTGTGTTCTGTTCCTGATACATGTTCTTGAAGGTAACTGCCTTGAACATGCTTTCCATGAATTAGACTTGATCACTCAAATTTCTTAAATGGATGTTCCACAGCTGATCATTACAATTCAAAGATTCATCCATCTGATTACCAGATTTGAGTCTCCAAAAATCCAAATGGGCCTAACTCTTTTTTGTACTGCAACTTTAAGCAATAATGACAGGACCATTAACTCTGCGAAATTGTTAGAACCAGCCCCGAGTGCTGACTTCATCTTCACTAAATGAGACTCAGAAAGGAAAAGAACACAAACAACACTAGTATTGTTGATGTTTGTAGCATCGGGCAGACATTCTCCCATGGGGTCATGCTGATTTGATTAGTGGGGGAATGATACATTCACCCATGGGGCCATGCTGATTTGGCTAGGGGTGAATGGCCCAGTGGCAGACATTCTCCCATGGGGTCATGCTGATTTGACTATGGGAGAATGGTACATTCACCCATGGGGCCACGCTGATTTGGCTAGGGGTGAATGGCACACAGTACTCACATTGTGTTTTGGGATGGGGTGATCTATTTTTTATAGAGCAGGTTTGAATTGTTTATTGGTTGGGGGTTTTCACTCAACAGTGGGGTAAACAATTTTAGTCTAATGTTGACTTGTGATGATAGTGTACATTAGTGGAGGGGTTTCTTGTAATGAGGTGCTCCTTGATGGGTCTCTACTCAACATTAGAGCTCTATATAAATAAAAGAGAGTGTGAAAGGAAAATTATTGACATAGCAAGCTCATTTATCTTTTCTAGTGGAGGAAAAATTTTCAGTTAAGGAGAAATCTGTTTTGGAGAATCATCTTCATTTTTCTTCATCATCATTTCTGCTCTTCTTGAGGCCACACGTGTGATCGAGTTGGACTAAGAGTTGACCAAGATATTTGATCGAGTTTTTGGGGGCTGCAAATGTGGGTTTGGCCACAAACCTTGACTGCATCCGCACATGCAGATTTGACCGTAGGACCTGTTGAAGGAAATGTAACTAGGTTCGGTCTTCATAAATGTACTTTTGATAGTTGTATTTGTTCAAGAAAAAGAAATATTATTTATAATGTATGTCAATGAGTTTCTTGCTCATTGAAATAGGTCTAGTACTATTTAAAGTGCTATAGGTGAGTCAAATAGTCAAAAGAAAAAGGTTGAAGACCTTAAGGGCATGTTACACCTTGTATAAATATGTACTAAAGTCAAAGAGAGAACCTCCAAGCAAAGTTAAGTCTCCTCCTATGCTAAAGAAGCTCCTTCAAGCATGCAACTCTACCAAAGAACCATCCAAAGTCTACTCTTCAAGTCGGCTTTCAAGCAGTCAATCACGTCGGCCTAAGAGGAGGGACAGTCCTCTATTTATAGAGGCTGTCCACTCCAATACAACGCACTCACTTCACTTTGAAATCAGCGCAGTAAAGAGGCTAACAAAAGGACGAAAAGAAGTCTTCTAGGGCAGCGAAGGAAGGGAGAAAGAAGCCGAGGTAGAAGGGACTGTTTTTCTAGAGTCAACACAGCCACACTTGCGAGAAAGGAAGGGTCTGCCTGTGGTCATTGCAGCAGGAAAGCACAGTGACATATGTATATGTCTCTGTTTTTGGGCTAGTAAACAAGGCCTATAAGGCCTCCCAATCAAGCGAAGAGGAAGGGCACTCAAGCAAAGAAGGAAAGAGGCTACAACAGCAAGTAAACCATTATACGTGCGAGAATTTAGGGCTGCTGGATAGTCACATCCAATCTGCACCTACACTTTGAAGAAGGAGCTCATTTAGTTAAGAAAGTGAAGGAATCATCATATGGAAAGACTCTCATCAAAGGCTTGTCCTCTAGAGCAAGTATAACAAGACTTACCAACAATTGAAAGAAGAATGAAGTGCCAAAAGAAGGAAGACGAAGTGCCGGAAGAAGTGTCGGGGAATAAGGTGCAAAAAGAAAGGACTTGACTTGTGCTTGGAGGATACTCTTGTCAGGGGTCTATGGTTTGGCATTGATCAATAGAAACTTCAATAAGAGAAATTCACTAAAGGGTTTTCCTCTCAAGAGAAGAGAGGTTTTGGCCTTGGAAGAGAGCCAATATCTTGTGTTCTTGTTTTTATGTTTTGGTAGCAGTTTGACGAAGTACACACATGCACTAATAAAAATAAGAAGAAGAATAAACTAACAAAGAAAAGTAAAAATACTCCACAAACTGTTATCAAGTATCGAAGAATCACTCTACACTACTTTGCCTTGGATTCTTCAACAAGACCAAGTTTGACTAGGTTGAGTTGATCTCAGAGTTTGATTGTTTGACTGGCATTGACTAGCAGCAGTTTGACCGGGTTTGACTGGTATTTGACTTTTAAATTTTGCATAGATTTCTAGACAAATTTATGATTTGTAAACCTTGCTGAAAAGACAATTTGTCCTCAAGAAAAGATTGTTGGGTTTTCTCCCAAGGTTGGGTTTCCTAGGGTAAAAATACCTTGTTTATTGTGCATTGTTGTATTTCTATGATCTTTATTGTTTCCGTTGCATTTACAATTGAGATTTTTTGTGTGTAATTATTCAATGATATCAGTGGCCTTAGAAATATTGGTTGAAAATCATTAGGAAGTAATTACTAGAGTAGAAAATTGTATTCTACTGCACTTGCCATAGAATTTCAACATTGTATCATAGCACTGTTGAAGATCAACCATTGATTTTAGCCTTAGATCTACAGCTTATTCAGACTTCAGATCTCTTGTCAAGATGGTGCCCAGTCTCAGAGTAGAAGATAGGTTGGATGGTGCTACAAATTTCAGATCCTGGAAGACGAGGATACTCCTTATCTTGGATGAAAATGAGCTTCAAAATCATGTGAAGGAAAATGTTCAATAACAAGAGGGAGATGAGGAGAAAGCCAAACCAATGTGGAAAAAGTCGAAGTTAGGATTAATTTGGCAAGGGTCCAAAAGTTGAAAAACTCGTTAAAGTCGGGAGTTTTTTGAAAAAGTCGGGCAAAATTAAAAGAACACAAAACTATTCATTTTTTTTTTAACATCTAGAGTATCCATAACATCAAATAAATGCATTTCCACATAAACATGTAAAGAAAACTAATATATAATATGTATATGAAGTCTAGCGCCACATCACATATCAAAATAGTGAATCAACTCCTGAATCTTGAGTCCTGTCTAAGTCTCAACTCTCAAGAGTCAAAATATCAACAAAAAATATAATCAATGTATACCATGAGTCATCTAAAAGTCATAAAGTAATCAATCACTGAGATCCTCTTCCCCTTTTACAGGAATAGGGAATGGCTTTGCTTTTTCCTCTGGAGGAAGAAGGTCTTGCCCCTGGGGATACAAATGGACTCAATCGTCCTCTAGAAGCCGATGGAAGAGGTGGCCTCTGTCCTATGCTGCTGCTGCCCATCCTAGATGGTGTCACCTCCTCCTCATCATCCTCAACCAGCTCTGCCTCCTGACCCTGATGTTGCTTCTCCTCCTCTACCTCTGGCTCTCCCTCCCCTGCAACTGCTACATCCTCTAGATCCACACGTAACCAATCCGGGATCGAGTCCATGATCGGCCTCTTAGTCTCGACCCTCCATGCAGCGGTGGTATCAATATTGTCTAATGAGATGGCTTCCACATCAGTAGGTGTCTGAAGTTGTTTCACCCACAATCGAAGATTGTAGTAGATGTAGGCCATGTCATTGAGGCGTTGGGACTCCAATCTGTATTAGGGTCATAGATTGTAAATTAGTACTTAGAAAATTTAAATATTGAAAATAATCAAATGAATTCAAAAAATTTAATTTGAAATTTTTTTACTTGTTGCGCTTTTTGTCATATACACTCCAGTTGCGCTCACACCCAGAGGAACTGCATGTTTGGCTGAGCACTTGAATGACAAGCTTTTGGAGATGGGGTACTCTGCCACCATAGCTTGTCCACCAAACATCTACAAGTTAAAAAAAAATAGAACATAAAAAAAATAAAATAAAATAATAATAATAAATAAATATAAATAAAATAAATAATAAAATAAATAAACCCATTGAAATTCTAAACTTGAAAGTTTGAAACAAACTGAAGCTTACCTGGCATTTTGGTCGTCCTATTCTTAATAGCCATGGTAAAACCAAATGTGCCACCTCCCATCCTATAAACCTCCATTTCTTTAGAAATATCTTCACGTTCTTGCTCAAATGACATCATCCTCTCGACACAAGTGAAGAATCCATCCATCACCTCGGCATCAAATTTGAAACCATAGGCGTAAGAAAATACGGGTTTGAGGTAGATAGCTGCAGCATGAATGGGGTGATGGAGGGTATTGTTCCATCGCTCATCAATCCTTCTCCATATGACTTGTTGTTTCTCTAACCCCTCGTCTCTCTTATCTTCATAATAAGCACGGATGGCTTCTTTGGCCCTATCCATGGCCTCATACAAGTAGCCCATTGCAGGCTTGCCTCCATCAACCAATTGAAGAACCCTTACCAAAGGTTCTGAAATGGCACACACCTCCTTAACTCCTACCCAAAAGCTCTGATCATATGAAACTAGTCTGCATATGGTCTCTCCCTTTGGTTTGTGGCTAATAGATAAAGGCACGCCAATGCGCTGAAAGAAACATGCTCCTCACATCCCACATAGAATTCAACAGAGACCGAAGAGATATGAAAGTAGTGGCAAATCATGTAATGGCCAGACGCACCAACTCTTTGTTTTTGGTGTATTTTCTCATCAAGCTAAGCACAGATGAATGATTATATATAAATTTTGTTATGCTCATGGATGATTCAACAATATCCCTCACAATAGGAATCTTACCTATATCCTCCAACATCAAGTCAATGCAATGAGCAGCACAAGGTGTCCAAAACAAGTTAGGATACCTCTCCATAAGCAAATTGCCAGCTGCAGCATAATTTGCAGTGTTGTCTATTATGACTTGGACAACATTGCTTGGGCCTACTTCCTGGATGAAGAGGTCCAACAACTCACATAATGTACGTGCATCTTTAATGTGTGCAGATGCATCAACAGATTTCATAAACATTGTCCCCTTGGGACAACTAACCAAGAAGTTAAGAAGGGTCCTACCCTTCTGGTCAGTCCAACCATCTGACATGACTGTGCATCCAGTTTGTTCCCATGATGCTCTAAACTCCTCCAATCTAGAAGTGCAATCAGTCTTTTCATCTTGAAGAAGAGGCCCTCTCAATTTTGCAAAGGTGGGGGCTTTGTACCCCGGGTCAACGACAACAACAACATCAAACATAGGCTAGTAGAATGGGTTTGTCTTGGCAATGTTGAAAGGAACATCACTCCATAGAAGACACTTACTGACCAACCTGTCAGCTTCTGCCTTTTCCTTTTTTTAAGTGTTGATTTGATGCCAGGTTGTGCACCAGCTGTGGTTCTAGGAACAAAAAAAGATGAGATAGATGAGGGGTTGGGACATATGGGTGAGGAAGGTGATGCTGAAGAAGCACTGCCACTGTCAATTCCCCCCACTCTTGAGGCCCCTACAAGTTGGAATTTTAGTGCTGCCCTGGTGTCTTTTCCCTCCTCTTTATCCATCAATGATTGAATGGCTTGTCAGATGATTTCTGGAGTTGTATTTGGGCAAAGGTCAACATTTTGCCCCGGAATTTGCCCCAAATGGAATTTTAATCTGTTGATTCCTCTTGACATATGCTTGCCACACAACTTGCAAGTCAAATACATTCTATTGATCCCCCCAGATTCGTGTATAGTATCAGGTTCACCATATTCCCTCATAGCGTCCAAAAGCCTTGGCATTTTGTTTTAAACTTTGAACTTGAATTTAAACCTGGGCACAATTTTTTTTTGAAACAAATTAAAAGTTTCCCATCACATAAGAAGCTAACACAAATGCAATAGCTAATTTTAGATTTTAAATGCCTCTTCTCAGTCACTTGAAAACACTCAGATTCAGTAAGCAAGGGTTTGAATTTTGGTCATTTTATTCTTGATAGTTGAAGTTTTGCTTCAATCTAGATTCTAAACAACATTTCCCTTTCAAAATTCTAGGCAAAATAAGATATAAACAAATTAATAGAATTTTGGAGAAGTATAGAAAGATTTAAGAAATCATTTGTGTAAAAAAAACTAAGAAGAAATTAAAATACACACTTGGCAGCAGCAATTCGGCACTTTGAATCTCCCAATTGGGTGTTTCCATCCCCTAGAGGGAAGGCATGTCCAAGGTATATCCTTCAAGTGGTAGGTGTCATGTGGGTAACAATGAGGTGGACGGGACACTGGGGTTTCAAGGCCAATTTCCATGGGTTCAAGGGTGGTAATGATGAGGGTTGTCCACATATTTGGGTGTATGAATGTAGGAGGGAGCAACCGTGGTACATGAGTTACCCCAACCTTTGTTTTTCCACCTTTCTTCATTTTCCTTTTGCCTTTTATTTATTTTATTGCTTGGGGCCCTAGGAGATGAGAGTATGCTGTGTATGATATAGTAGTGCTTATCCCTTTAGGGTGGAGCAGTTCATTGCCCACCATGGGTTGGAACATGCATGGGTTCCTTAATGATGTAGGGGGCGCTTATAGGGGCCCTAGGAACCAAGGTGATGGCCATAATGATAAGGGGCAAAGCTCATGTTAGGATTTTGCCTATGTGCTAAATTTTATTGTCCCGACCATCTTTTGCATTTTGTGGTATTATTTTCTTTTGTATGTGGCCATTATGTGCTTTTATCCTTTTTTTAGTTGCATCAACCTTTGGGGCATCGTTATAGGCTCGACCCAAATATGTGGATAAGGGGATGGGGTGTACCAAAACCTTGTGGTACATGAGGAGCAATCGTGGTACGTGAGTTACCCCAACCTTTGTTTTTCCACCTTTCTTCATTTGCCTTTTGCCTTTTATTTATTTTATTGCTTGGGGCCCCAGGAGATGGGAGTATGTTGTGTATGATATAGTAGTGATTATCCCCTTAAGGTGGGGGCAGTTCATCGCCCACCAGGGGTTGGAACATGCATGGGTTCCTTAATGATGTAGGGGGTGCTTATAGGGGCCCTAGGAACCAGGGTGATGGCCATAATGATAAGGGGCAAAGCTCATGTTAGGCTTTTGCCCACGTACTTATTTCCTTTTGTATGTGGCCACTATATGCTTTTATCCTTTTTTTTTAGTTGCATCAACCTTCGGGGCATCGTTATAGGCTCGACCCAAATATGTGGATAAGGGGATGGGGTGTACTAGAACCGTGTGGACCCAATGGACATGTGGACCCATAGAGGGAAGATGATGAAATAGGGCGTGTAATGTGTGGAGGGGAGTGAAAAGTATGGAACGGGAAAATAGGATCGCGCTGCCAAAATCAGGGTTTCCCAAGTAGTGACCATCTTAAAGCTATAAGCCAGTAGGGAAAATCCCATGGGACTAAGGTTGAGGATTAGCCCCTCATTTAAGGTGAGGGAACAAGATTACAGTTGAAACCCTTCCTTTTCCCAAGTCACCCAGTAATTCATACCCAAGTATGCCCAAGAGAAATAAGCATAAGCACCCAATTGCACAATGAAAGACACACCTTTAGGATTGGGTGGCCCACCTTCAAACATACGATCTCGGCAGATGGGCGAGGGGACATATGACTGGCTCAGGGAGCGGAGATAAACTGGCGCACATTGGCTACACTGCTGGCTGTCGGGGTTGCTGGCTGAAGACAAATCTCAGAGAAAAAATTCTCTAATGGGGTCACCCACTGGTGGTGTGTAACCTGACATTCATTGATGATTTATCTTGAAAGACCTGGATTTACTTCATGAAGATCAAGGATGAGGTCTTCAGTAGGTTCTAGGAGTTCAAGGCTGATGTAGAGAATTTGACAGGGAAGAAGATCAAGGTTTTGAGGTGAGATAATGGAGGAGAGTGTACTTCTAGGGACTTCAGTGATTTCTACAAGGAGGCAAGGATCCTTAGGGAGTGGATAGTGCTTTTTAACCCTTTGCAGAATGGGGTTGTGGAAAGGAAGAACTAGTCCATAATGGATGCTGCCAATGTGATGATTCATGATTAGGATATACCCATGTTCTTATGGGTAGAGGCATCAAACACGACAGTTTATGTTTAGAACAGGAGTCCTCACTGGATATTGGAGGACAAGATTCCTGAGGAGGCATTGAGAAGAGTGAAGTTAGAGGTCAATAATTTGAGGATCTTTGGTTGTCTAATATACATCCGCGTGCCCAAGGAAAAAGGAAGGAGTTAGAACCTTTTGGGAAGAAGGGTACTTGTTGAAAATTGGCGGTTCAGGGATGAATTTCTTTAAATAAAAACTCGTTTTTGACAATTCTAGAGTGACTTTCTAAAATTAGAAAGTCATGTCTAACATCTCAAATATGACTTTCCAAAAATAGTAAATCACCTTGCATCAATTGGTCATCAAGTATAGTTGATGGAAAATCACTTAACTTATCATTAATCAATCCTAATAGTTCAATTTCGACTTAATCATCAATATTATTATCATTATTAACATTATCCTTTATGATACTATGATATTATTAAAGGGAAATTCGAGTCCCCTTTCCTTTATGACACTTAATCACTACATACCTCTCTGCTTGATGACTCACATAGCACTACTTTACACTCTCTCTTACACACTCATTAAAGGCATGTCATGAAAGATTCCTCTTACACTCTCATGAATGCATATGTTACACTCTCCTCATTTAAGTCATAGGTTTCTCTCCTAAAACGTTGCCTCTCCTTAATGGCATGAGTTACATCTTTCTAAGGCATGCATTGTCTCTCCATAATGGAATAAGTAACTCTTCCCAAAAAGGCATGCGTTGCACCTACCTCATGGCATGCAAGTTGTACCTCCTTTATGGCATGAATTCATTGCACCTCCTATATATGTGTATCTCATATCATCTCTCCTTACTACTTGTGCATTGGGAAAGAAGAATTCGAACTTGAGAGAGAAAGTTGGAGAGACTTGAAGAACATTGTGAGAGAGAGACTTGGAGAGTAAGAGCAAGACTTGGTGATTCAAAGTTGATTCAATGTTTCAGTGTTGATTCAGTGTTTGCATCTGCTATTGCTACCGTTGATGTTTATGCTTCAACTTGTTCATATTTGGGTGAACTTACTCATTCTCTTGATCTCTCATTGTATTCTGTATTGTTGCTGAACAATGGATATCTAATAGAAGAAGAATTTGGTTGGGATTAAATTCTTTCTCATTTTGTTCTTGGCTGTCTTCTATTGTGCATTTGGTTTATGTTCTATCTACAAGTGCTTAACTAATATCGCAATAGAAAGAAGTTTGGTAATAAGTAATTGTTACAACATAGAACATCAAAATATCAAAATGGTATCAGAGCTTTGGTGAAGACAAGCCCAAGAAGATAAGAGCTATCGTTTGCTGTTGCTGAAATCTTACTTGCCACTAAAATTTATTTGACTTGATCAATATGTCTTCTTCTTACTTCAAGAATGAAGAGAAGTTGATTGATGCTTCGAATTTTGGTCCATGGAAGGCAAGATTGGACGTTACTCTTGAATAGCATGATGTATTGGAATATGTGGAAGGTGAGGTAGCAGAACCACCACAAAATTCAAATGTCGCTGTCAAGGCCATATACAAGAAAAGAGAAGTCAAGTCTAAGAAGATTATCTTTGATTCTCTTGGAGAATATCTCATCACCTATGTCTCCAAGTTGAATAAATCTAAGTAATGTATGACAAGCTGATTGGAATGTATCAAGTAAACAACTTGAGTCAAATCCTTGATTTGAAGAATCAACTCAAGGACATTAAGGTGAACAGAGGGGAGACCATCCAACATACTTCATGAGGATATCTAAAATCAAGGATTAGCTGTCAACTGCTGGTGAAATTGTATCTGATAAAGAGCTAGTGCTGATTACACTTGGAGGTCTTTCCCCAACTTGGAAAATTTTTATTACTACCATCAACAACAATGATAAGTGTCCCACATTTGATGAGCTCCTGGGAAAGTGCAGTCATGATTGCCAGAGAAAGAATTCCCAAGAATTCCCAAACATGAAGAGGGAGAACCTATTGCCTTTGTTGTCCAAGACAAGAAGCAGAAAGGAAAAAAATCCATCAATTTTCAAGAAAGCTTGCTACTAGATCCAACAATTCCTATAAATGGAATAGGGACTTATCAAAAATTCAATGCTACAGTTGCCATAAGCATGACCACTATGCTCATGATTGTCCAGAAAATAGAAGTGCACCAAGATCCAACCACAACTATCATAGCAACAACACTAGATCTGATTATAGAAGGAGAGAAGCTCTTGCTGATCGTAAAGAAATCTATCGTTCTTCCAAGATTTCAAGGAACCCAAGGTATGATAATAATGCAACTGAAACATAATCACAGTACTTTCTTGTTTCTACCCTTTCTAGTTCTCTCCTGCAGATTCTTGTGATAGCTGGTTGGTTGATAGTGGTGCTTCATGACTCTTTACTGGTTATAAAGAAGTTCTCTAAAATCTGGTTGAGATGGAGACAAATTTGAAAATCATATTTGGAGATAATTCTACATATCTTATAAAGGGATCTGGTTCTATTTATTTTCACTTGGATCAAGATAAAGCTATATCTCTTCAAGAAGTCTTGTATGCACCTGGTTTGAAAAAGAATCTTGTATCTATATTTGCCTTAGAAGACAACAAAACGAAAATTGCTTTCGTAAATGGAAAAGTTCTCACTTGGCCAATGAGATCTAGCATGAGAGATGCCTTCAATCTGGGATTGAAATTTGAAGGTCTTTATAAAATCAATGGAAGACCAATCCATGTGCTGGTTCATGATAGTAATCATTAATGTGAGTTGTGCATCGAATGTTTGCTCATCTGCACTAGAAAGCTTTGCCTCATGCATTTGTGGAGTAGACACAAGGCTTTAAAGAACATGGCAGGAAACTCATGTGTGTAGATTGAAGAAAGCTCTATATGGATTGAAGTAAACCCCAAGAGCTTGGTATGCCCACATGGATAGCTTCTTGATGAAGCTTGGGTTTACCAGAAGCAACGATGATTGAAATCTCTACTTCAAAACGGTCCAAGGTATGCCTCTGATTTTGGTATTATATGTTTTTGACTTATTCTTGACAAGTGGAGAACCTCTTATCCTCCAGTGTAAGAGGGAGTTAGCTACTGAGTTTGAATGAAATATCTTCATTTGATGCACTATTTTCTGGGCCTAGAGGTATGGCAGAGCCCCGGTGAGATTTTGTTAAAAATTGGAAACTAGGGACAAACTCCACACGGTTCATCTTATTTATGACAACTGATATTTTTCTTGGATTCCTCTCTCCGAGAGGTGTAGGATTGATCTAAAGATCATCCGATTCTAACATGTAAAAATGAAGATATGAATCTATTTATGTTATGGACAAATTGTCAAGGTTGGCCAACAAACTCATGTAGGCTTAGAAGCCCAATAGTCACGTCTATTCATCCTCCACGTTAGCCTATAAATACATGATGCCTCATTCTCATTTGGACATCACTCACATTCATCTCTCTCTCTCTCATTGGTTTGGTACGGATTTCTGGGTAGCAACTCTCTCCACATGTGCAAAGGAAAGGAAGGGCATTTTCTGTTTTTGCGTTGACTAGGTTTGATCGAATATTCAGAGGTTGTTTTTGGGCATAGAAATTGAGGCAATTGTTGACTGTTTGACCAACATTGACAATGGTTAGGGTTGACCGCAGGTTGACTGTTTGAACAGACTTTGAATGGGCTGAATTCAGTTTGTTTTGAAGGCTGTTTCATCTTGCTGTTTGGAGGCCAAAGTTAACTGAAGTTGATCGAATCTTTGAGGGTCAAATCTGCCTTGTTGACTAGCGTTGACTTTTTTGGTTAGGGTTCTTTTGCCGCTGTTCTAAATTATCAGAATTTGTAAATTGTACTCTTTGCTGAACTGTTGAAGACTAAAAGAAGAATTGATCAAGGGTTTCCCCACATTGGGGTTTGTCCCTGGCTGGTGCCTCATCTTATGTCCTCTTGTCTTGGCTTGTCTTCTACTGTTTATGTTTATGTTCTATCTGCATTTTACTATCATGTTGATGTGATTGCTAAACTGGATATTGATATTGGGCTAATAAAGAAATTGAAGTAAAATTGCTCTAAAGCATAGAACATACCATTTTTGCCTAAAATTAACAGATTTACCTTTCTCAAGGAAAATATGTTGTCAAACTAATGGAAAGATTTGGTATGACAGAATGTAAGTGCATGAATACACGAATGTAAATGAATTTCAAGAATATATGTGGTGAAGTTGCAAGACTTGATTTGGCAAGCCCTTCTAAGTATTGACAACTGATTGGGGCATTGATGTTCTTGGTGAACACTCGCCTGGACATATGTTTTACAGTTAATACTCTAAGCCAATATATGATTGAGCCATCACATGCACACTAGATTGCTGCAAAGCATGTGTTGAGATACTTGCATGAGACCATCCATCTTGGATTGAGATATACTGTCGAAGATGTGAGACTACATTGATACTTTGATGCTGATTGGGTTGGTAACTCTGTTGATCGAAAGAACACATCTGGACGCTGCTTTAGTTTGGGATCTGCCATGATATCTTGGATGAGCAGAAAACATAAGTCTGTAGCCCTTAGCACGGTTGAAGTCGAGTACATTGTTGCTAGCATGGCTAGTTGTGAGGCAATATGGTTGAGGAAGCTCTTTGGAGAGTTGTATGAGCATGTACCAGATACGACAATAGTATCCAATGACAATAAGTGTGGGATTTGACTTGCAGAGAATCCTGTGTTCCATGACAAGTCCAAGCACATTGAGATTAGATATCACAATATCCAGGATATGGTGTAGAGAGGAGCAATGAGCCTCCATATTGCAACTGATGATCAAATAACTGACATACTTACCAAGCCTTTGCTGAAAGAGAAGTTCTTGGTATTCAGAGAGCAACTTGGACTGACGGATGTGACCCTTCTTGGAGGGGGCGGTCATGGATGATCAAGAACACAGAGCTATGCTCTTCCCTCTTGTTTGAGCTCATAGGTTGGGAATGGAACTAGGAGAGATCCTGGGGTTGAGGGAACTCTTGACTGTAGGTTGTGCGTGATCCTTGTCATGTGTTGACAAGTGGTAATCCCCCTACCATCAATTCTAGGACTTGCCAAGAGTATACCCCAATATGCATCCTACCCACAAGTCGGGCTTGTTGGGATTTCCACCCATTTGGACAATGGGTGTGGTGAAGCTTGGTTGTGTGCGATCCTTGTCATGTGTTGACAAGGGGTAATCCCCCCAAGCTGAGATGAGACTTGGTGATTCATGTGTTGACAAAGTCTGTGGATGCAGGTGTTCTACCACTTGACTCTTGAGGTGAGGCTTGGTTGTGCGCAATCCTTGTCATGTGTTGAGAAGTTGTAATCCCACCAAGTCCTTGTCAAGATGGGAATATCAGTGGATATAGGGTGATAGATGAATCTCCCCTATGATGATTCTTCATTAGATTGAGACATCATTGTTCCGGATCAAAGATGAACAAAGATGAGTAGAGAAAACAAAGATCTTTGTTGTAGAAAGAAATTCCTCCCTAGCTGGGAGGGAGTGTTGAAAATTGGCAACTCAAGGATGAATTTAAATAAAAACTCATTTTTGACAATTCTGGAGTGAATTGCTAAAATAAGAAAGTCATGTCTAGTATCTCAAGTATGACTTTCCAAAAATAGTAAATCACCTTGCATCAATTGGTAATCAAGTATAGTTGATGGAAAATCACTTAAATTATCATTAATCAATCCTAATAGTTCAATTTCGACTTAATCATCAATATTATTATTATTATTAGCATTATCCTTTATGATACTATGATATTATTAAAAGGAAATTCAAGTCTTTTTTCATTCAGGACACTCAATCACTTTGCACCTCTCTCCTTAACGACTCACATAGCACTACGTTACACTCTCTCTTATACACTCATTAAAGGCATGTCATGAAAGATTCCTCTTACACTCCTATTAATGCATATATTACACTCTTCTCATTTAAGTCATACGTTTCTCTCCTAAAATGTTGCCTCTCCTTAATGGCATGAGTTACACTTCTCTAGGGCATGCATTGTCTCTCCATAATGGCATAAGTTACTCCTCCCAAAAAGGCATGCATTGCACCTACCTCATGGCATGTGAGTTGTACCTCCTTTATGGCATGAATTCGTTGCACCTCCTATGTATATGTCTCATATCATCTTTCCTTACTACTTGTGTGCCGTGAAAGAAGAATTCGAAATTGAGAGAGAAAGTTGGAGAGACTTGCAGAAGATTGTGAGAGAGAGGCTTGGACAATAAGAGCAGGACTTGGTGAGCCAAAGTTGATTCAGTGTTGATTTAGTTGAAGGGAAGGTTGATTTAGTGTTTGCATCTGCTACTGCTACTAGTGATCTTTATGCTTTAGCTTGTTCAGATTTGGGTGAACTTACTCATTCTCATGATCTCTTATTGTACTCTGTATCTTTTCTAAACAATTGATATCTAATAGAAGAAGAATCTGATTGGGTTTACCTCGTGTGGGGTTTTGCCCTAGTCATTGGACCTAAATTCTCTATGCCTCATTTTGTTCTTGGTTGTCTTCTATTGTAAACTTGGTTTATATTCTATTTACAATTGCTTAACTGATATTCCAGTGGAAAGAAGTTTGGTAATGAGTAATTGTTATAGCATAGAACATCAAAATTTCAACAGTACTTTTGTGGGATAGATCGAGACTTAAAAGGCCTATAGGATCTACATTACAGGGCAACGTTAGATTGAGGTTATTCATGATGTTACTTTTGATGAGGAGGTAGCCTTTAGGAGGTCTAGATAGTCTAATATGGAGATTGATAATGAGCAGGAGTCTTCAAAGGATGTGGGTACATATTCCTCTAGTCTTATTATTCATCCTTCAGACTATCAAGAGAAGTTAGTAGAGCCAACAGAGCCAATGGACCCTCCTAGAGATGTGGTAGTGACCAGGAAGAGACTGGCATGTCTTTGTGACACTTTGCAGGATGCAGAGGGGCATGCAACTCTGAGGGGTACTTTTTGTTGGAAAACGTAACTAGTTTCGGTCTTCATAATTGTCATTGTACTCATGTCATTATGTATATCTTATGTTACAAGAAAAAGAAGAAAGACATATTATTTTCAAGCATGGGTTTCATGCTTCATTTTATTGGTCATCTAGGTCAAGCATGTTGGATGGTGTTGTCACTGATGTCAACCTTGGGTTTGACTTTGACTAAAACACCTGTCATTGATGTCAAATTGATAATGAACGCTTTATTATAATTCTCTGAATTACATCAAGTTGGAAGCTCCACAGTTGGATGGTTGAAAACCCTAGTCCTAGTGGTTGGGTTCCCCGGACTAAGGACATACCTCGAATTTGTAGAGGGTTCTTATAGTATCTAATCATTGAATTTGTCTCAGAGATCCACGTCATTGAATTCTTCTCGTTGAGATGTTTCCGGTGGTACGTGGCAGGCCCCGAGAGGCCTCCTGGTTTGAGAGATATTCACATTTGAAGTTGGAGAACCCAATTACTGGGCTAAAACCCCAGAGGGTGGTTATTACACCATGGAGATTAAATGAATAAATTTAATTAAATTAAAATTATAATTACAATTAATTATATTAATAATTAAAATATAAAATGGTTAAAAAGAAACATTATTAAAAATAATGGATTAACATTATAAAGTTTAAAGGTTTAATTTTATTTAAATTAAATTAAAATTATTAAATCCTAAACCCAAAAATCTAAAGTCAACCTTGATTTAGGATTAAAAACTGAAAGTTAATTATTTCCTCCAGCAGTTCCTCCAACCGCTGACCTTTAAGAAACCCCTCTGTTGTCCATAAAAAGAGCACCCAATCCTTCCAACGACTTATCTTAAAATCCCTCCATAAACTATTAAAAGAAGACCTTAGCATTCCATAAAGAACAATGAACTTCAACGAAGATCCTTGAGGGTTAGCTTTGAAATTTTGTCTCTGCATCAAACAACGAAGGAGTTGAGATTTTGTTTGGGAATTCTTTGTATTTTAGTTTGTTTTGGGTTTTGTTGGGTTGGTATCTATTACAAGACAATTTTTTTACAAAGTATTTTCTTTTCTTTGGACCTGAGGGTTACGTTGGGCATGTTGTTTCAGTACGCTATGTCTTTTTGGGAAGGGTTTCGTTGCTCCCTTTTATTACACTGTCTAGACCTATTACATAACCATTTTTCTAACTCTTGTATATAGCCTGTGGTAATGCTTCTTGTGTAGTCTGTTTAGTTTTTTGTGGTCCATCTCTGAGCTGCCTGTTAATGCTTCTTTGGACTACGCTGAGCTAATATTTAGGCTTGATTTGAAGCCTACAAGGGCAACAAAGTTATGCTTCATTAAAATCTCGGTCTAGTGTGAGCATAAAACCACTAGTCTAGGAGGAATGCTGTATACAAATTGTTCTCGTTACTTGGTGGCATAGTTTTAAAAACTAGAACCCGTGACTGGATCAGTCCACTTAATAAACCGGGTTTCAAATTGGAACCGGTCAAACTGGATTTGGTTAGTCTAAATGAACCGATTTTTAAAAAAATACATCAAATAATTAATTTTTAATGAAAAAACCTATTTTTAAGATTTAAAACCATGATTCCAAGCCAATAGAGACAAAATATGCAAAGTTTTCTCATTTATATACCATGTAAAGGTGAATATATCAAAATGGCATCGAGTGCAATACATATCATCGACAAAATACATAAGCAATGAGGCTCTAAATGGCCTATAAAGTCCAAAAACAATGCTACAAGCTATGAGGCCATTGGTCTACTACAAGACTACAAGTCTAGACTCTAGACTCTAGAGTCTAAACATGATCAATCATCAAATTCATCACCACTACTAGACACATCATCATCATCATCATCAGGAGCTACATAGTCATCATTTGGTTCAGAGTTTGAGGATGCCTTAGCCTCATCTGCAACCTTAGTAGCATTGCCACCAATAACAATAGAAGTGGACCTAATGGAAGCACGAGTTGGTCGAGCTGCACTAGTGCCTTCCATTGCTTGTTTGGCTTTCCTTGATGCAGCTACTGATCCTGGTTCTGATGGCGCCACCAAATCTACTTCATCTCCCGCTAATGCCATGCCAATATCAAAATCAACGTCAAACACATGATCTTCAGCCTCGTCCACCCATTCTGATGTTGGATCAATATTGTCCAACACAATGGGATCTAGATCAGGTGTTTTGTTCATCATTTGGTCCCGCCTTAGTCGAAGGTTGTATTACACGAAGACAAGATCATTTAACAGTTTTTGTTCCAAACGTTTCTCTTCTTTGTGTGTATGCGCTCAAAAACAGACCAATTGCTCTCACAACCTGAAGCACTTCAAGTTTGGCTGATGACTCTAATTGCAAACTTTTGCAATTGAGGACATTGGCCGCCAAATGACTCCCACCAATGTATTGCAAAGAAAAAGACATTAATTAGTAACTTAGTTCATTTCATTACTTATTTACATATTACAAGTATTTATGGATAATTTAAATTGTAAATTTGTAAACAATTTAACTTGAAAAGAAAAACACATTGGAAATTGGAATTGCTTACTTGGTTGATCCACATCTCTTGCCATCTCTGCCAAGTTTTTTCCAAAGGTACTAGCTGCCATACTGAAAAGAGTAAGTTGTCTATGTATTTCCAACTGGTCTGCATGGCTAGGGACCATGCGCTCCAAGCAATCAATCAATCTAGCTCTGACCTTCCCATCCTTCAGATCTCCTAACCGAGCTTTATAATTATACTTTGGGTTCAAAAAATAGCCAGCTGCATGTATAGGACGATGGAGTTGATTGTTCCATTTGTTATCAATGATCTCCCATATACGGCCATATTTAGCTAACTTGTCCTTGTATGCTGCCCATATTTGCTCCTTTGCCTTATCCATAGCCTCATAAACGTAGCCCATGGCTAATTTTTCCCCATCCACCATCCTTAGCACCTTAACAAGGGGCTCAGTAATTTTCACAAGCTCTGCAGATCTTTTCCAAAACTAATTATCAAACACTTTCTTTTTGGTGTCTTTGCCATCTTGTCTATGAGCCCACTGAGATTCAGTCCAATCATTAGAAGAAAACATTTTCTACAGGTGTTTATGTTGAGCATTGAGACATTGCAACGTGAGGAAGTGAGTTGCAAATCTCGTAATTGTAGGCCTAACAAGCTCTTTGCCCCTAGTGTTTTTCCTCATTAGGCTCAATACCCATGAGTGGCTGTAAATGTATTTTATAATGCACTTGGCATGCTCTACAATGTTTTTTACCCCCTCCACTTTGCCTTTGTCCTCAAGCATGACGTCTATGCAATGTGTAGCACATGGAGTCCAAAATATGGTCCTATATTTGGACTCAAGCATCTTTCCAACAAGAACATAGTTTGAGGCATTATCGGTGATGATCTGCACAACATTCTGCTCCCCCACTTCCTAAATAATGTCATCCAAAAGCTCAAATAGAAGGGTTGCATCCTTCACCTTATCAGATGCATCAACTGATCTGAAAAACATGGTTCCTTGAGGGCAAGAAATAAGGAAATTAATGATAGTGTGGTTCTTTCCATCGGTCCATCCATCTGACATGATGGAACAACCTGTTTTAAGCCGTGAATCTCTATACTCAGCCAAATACTCATCAATGGAAGAAATCTCTTTTTGCAAAAGAGCTGCCCTCAAGTCATGCATACTAGTGCCTTTGAAGCCCTTTCCTGCAGCTATAACAGAGTCCCACATAGCTTGGTAATAAGGTGAGCGAGCAACATTAAATGGGATATCTGCATCATACCACCATCTAGCAATGTATTGATAAGAAGTTTCTTTGGATTGTTTTTTCCAATGTTGATCCAAAGTGGGTTGACAACTTGGCTAGGAGGAAGTGGGATTAGAAGAGGAAATGTTGGCAGAGGATGCAGAATAACTCTAGATGTTTGTTCTCTTTGTTCCTTTTGATTGTTGGCCAAAAGGAGGAACATAGTGAAAGGGGTCATTGGTGGAAGGGATAGAAGAGGAGTCTTGAATCTCATAATCATCATACCCACTCTTTTTCATGGCTTCTAATAATTCCCTCTTCCTTGCAATGTCATCTTGAATGGCTTTCTCCCTAGCCTTATCCTCCTAGAACTTTTCAAACTTGGAAAGGTGTTCTGCCCTAATAGGACCTAACCCTTCATTTGGTGCTTCACATGGCTTTACTTGGCCTCTTATCCCAGCCAGGTGTTGTTTCAATTTGAGAATACCCCCACCTCCAATAGGTTTATGGCATAATTTGCATATCATTTTCCATCAATCAAATCACAATGAGTCCATGCACTGTCCTTGGCTTTTGGAGCCATGTTGGCTTGAAATAATTAAAATTTGCAAATAAATTTGCTATTTAAAAAAAATTGCAGCTAAGAAACACGGAAAACCAAAGCTAATTTTAGGAAAAAAATGCACATGTAGCCTACAAATTTGATAGCATAGAACTAGAGATTTGATAGCATAGATGATAGAACACAAAAATTTAATACATGGACAACAGTCAAATGAGGAATTTTTCAAGTGAAAATCTTTACCTAGAAATGCAAATTAGCTTCCTTAGCCTCCTCTTGAAGATGCCAACTCCACTGACAGCTCCAAACTATCTCCAAAATACCTCCAACTCCAACTCCAAGCCTCCAAGATGACTACTCCTGCAAAAACTCAACACTCTCCAAGATCCCAATCAAACTCACAAAAACTCCAAATGAGATGTGTTAGACAAATGAGAGGGACAAACTCCTTTTAAAGGCTTGGAGAGGGTGTTTTTGGAGGGAAACAATCCTTATCTTCCCTCCAAAACACCCTAGAAACTTCGTAAACTGCGTTGCGTGTGTCCTCCGCGGCCTTAGCAGCTAACCGACCGATTTAGGACAAAACCAACCAATTTGAACATACACCGGTTGGTTTTGCCCTAAACCGGCCGGTTAGCACCGATTTTTCTGTTTTCTGGGCGAAGGAGGGGTCGAACCCGATTTTTTTGTCGGTTTGACCCAGTTGGCTAGTGAACCAGCTAGTTTTTAAAACATTGCCTGGTGGTTAGTCATAAACAAGCAAGGCTCTTTGAGCAAGGTAAATGTGTAGCATACTTGCCATATTTTCCAGTCATTAGTGCTCTTGGATAAGTCTACTATGGATAAGTCTTCGACAGGGAGAATTTGCAAATTGACAAGGACTGTTGTACTTTATTGTGGAAAATGCATTCTATTAGCTTGTATTCAGAATTTCTAATGCAATAAAAGACCACTGATCACCTAAGAAGCAGAGGTATCAATCAACAGTGCTGTACAATGAACCCTAAGAAGAAGTGTATAGGAAGTTTGTTCACCTACACTTGTCAATATATGACATTGAATTTCACCATAAGACAATGACAATAATCTCTTTGTATATCAATGAGTAACCTCAAGGAATAAATGCACTAAGCCAATCACTGACTTCAAATACTATTGTGATTGTAGACATCATTGATTACACATCTATGAGTATTCATGTTCAATTATTGAAGCCTCAGTTTACCTATAGTATTGAAAATAATAGTGGGATTTGAAAATACATTGGGATTTGAAAATACATTGTATAAAGTTCTTGATATATATATATATATAAGGCTATACCTACTGCAAGTAAGCATTCATAACCATTCAAAGCATTTGGCAATATTTGCATGCAGAGTCTCATCATAGTCTTGCAAATAAAAGAACAAGAGGATTGTTGTTAATGTTATTTTGGTCTACTGTAGGTTTGCGTACAGATCTGTAGCTCTAGGGTTTGCCAATTAGGTCGGTCTGATCTCTCTAGTAGGTTTGTTCTTGTAGTGTTCCACAACCCTTTTTAGACTATGGTCTTGCCTTAAGTGTTTGTTTCTTGTCACCATCTTTTGTCCTTAAGTATAAGTCTGTTGTAGGGCTTCTTGGCTAAGTTTGTTGTTGTTGATCTCTATCCATCATTCTGGTTATGGCTTCTGTCTTTTACTATTGGGATATGGGCTTTGGTCTAAAACACATTGTAGGTACTGCATAGCCATTCTTGAGCAAGCTATAAAAGTTTAAAACACATGTTGGTAACCTTCCTTGGGCAGAGTTTGAGAGCATTGAAAGGAGGTCACAAGGATGATCTGAGACACCTTGGTTTGAGCTATTATCAGTCTTTAATTTTGAGCTACCAAAAACATAAGAACAAGAACACAAGATGTTGGCTCTCTGCCAGGGCACAACCTCTCTCTCTTTTCATAAATTTCTCTTATTGAAGCTTCTTATTGATCAATGCCAAACCCTAGACCCTTGACAAGAATATCCTCCAAGCATAAGTCGAGTCCTTCCTTCTTCCTGCACTTTGTTTCCTGGCACTTCATCCTCCTTCTTCTGGCACTTTGTTCCTCGACACTTCATCCTCATTCATTCTTCGATTGGAGATAGACCTTGTTTATGTGAGCTCTAGAAGAGATACTTATCTTTTATACTTAGTGAGATCCTTCACCTATGGATACACCTTCCTTCTCTTGACCAACCAAGTTTCTTCTTCATGTGTAGTTGTAGGCTTGATGTGACAACACAATAGCCCTAATTTCTTGCACGTGTGAGTGGTTTCCTTGAATATTAGGCTCCTTTGACCTTTGCTTGGGAGAGCCTCTCCTTCGCTTGAGTAGGAGGCCTTATAGGCCTAACTTTCTAGCCCAAACGATAAGATATCTATGACTGTGATCTTGCTGCTGATGTAACTGTAGGCTGTCCTCTATTTCTCGCACGTGTGACTGCTTTTCACCCTAAAAATAGTCCCTTCAACTTCGGTTTAGACTTCTCCTTCTTCGCTGCACTAGAGGCTCCTTAAACTCAACTTTTCTTCACCTTTTCTCGGTTATCTTTCTTCGCTGATTTCAGAGGTGTGTTGGCTTGTTGTTGGAGTGGACAACCTCCATATGTAGCAATGTTGCAGTGATCGTTATTGGGATAATATTAGCGAGGGAAAAAATCGTAAAAATCGGGAAAAAATCATAAAATACAATTTTTTTTTTTCTTTTTAATATCTAAAGCATCTACAACATAAAATAAATACATTGACGCATAAATATGATAAAAGAACTAATATAAGATGTGTAATATCATTTCTAGTGCTACATCACACATAACAGTGAATCATGTCCTCAATAGTCAGTGCTGACTCTTGAGTCTCAACTCAGCCTCAAAATATCAACAAAAAATATAATAATGTATCTCATATCATGAGTCATAATGTCATATACAATGAAATGAACCAAATAACTAATACCACTGATTTTCTCTGCCCCTCTTGCGAGAAAATGCAATAGCTTTCCCTCTAGATGTAGACGCTGTTGGAGTTGGCAGTGGACTCTGCTGTGCTCTAGAAGTTGAAGAACTAGGAGCTACAGGAGGTAGACCATGTCCTCTACTGGTGACAGGGGTAGCCTGGGTAGGTTATGTCACCTCCTCCTCATAAAAAATTGGCCAAAAAATAAAGAAGAAGAAGAAGATTTTTTCGTAATAATCGTGATAATTACAAGTTATTGCGATTATTTCGCGATTTTTTGCGGAAAAAAAAATTCATGTAATAATTGGGCGATAATATCGCCATTTTAAAAAAACCTCGATTTTTCGATATTATTGCGATTATATCGCAATTTTCGCAACACTAATATATAGAGTACTGTCCCTCCTTTAGGCCGACTTCATTTTTCTTCTTCGTTTTTGCTCCTTTGAAGATGTTGTTGCATGGACAAGACTTGTCTTTGCTTGGAGGGATATTCTTTGACTCTTATACAAATATATACATGGTGTAACATGCCCTTAAGGGTCTTCAACATTTTTTTTGACTCTTTGACTCACCTATAGCACTTTGACATGTGCTAGATCTATTTCAATGAGCAAGAAACTCATTGATAAATGTAACAAAAATAATATTTCTTTTCTTGAATAAATACAAATATCAAAAATACATTTATGAAGACCAAACCTAGTTACACTTTCTTCAACAGCAACAACAGATGTAAACACTGTATCAACCTTCCTTTCAACTAAATCAACACTGAAACACTAAATCAACCTTGGCTCACCAAGTTTTGCTCTTACTCTCCAAGTCTTTCGCTCTCACAATCTTCTTCAAGTCTCTCCAACTCTCTCTCTCAATTTTGAATTCTTCTTTCACAATACACAAGTAGTAGTAGTCAGGAGAGAAGACATAAGACACATATATATGAGGAGCAACGAATTCTTGTGATAAAGGAGGAACAATACGCATGCCTTGAGGAAAAGTAACACATGCCATTTTGGGGAGTGTAACTCATGCCATTAAGGAGAGAAACACATGCCTTGGTAACTTATGCCATTAAGGAGAGGTACACATGCCTTAGTTAAGGAGAGTGTAACATATGCATCGTAAGAAGAATCATTTGTGACATGCCTTTAATGAGTGCGTAAGAGAGTGTAACATTTCATTAAGAGAGAGAGAGAGAGTTACGTAATGCCATGTGAGTCATCAAGGAGAGAGGTGCAAAGTGATTGACATGATGAAGGTAAGGTGACTTGTGATTCCTTTTTAATAATAATATCATAGTATCATAAAAGATAATATTAATAATATTGATGATTAAGTTGAGATTGAACTATTAGGATTGATTAATGATAAATTAAGTGATTTTCCTTCAACTATACTTGATTACCAAATGATTCAAGGTGATTTACTATTTTTGAAAAGTCATACTTGAGATGCTAGACATGACTTTCTATTTTTAGAAAGTCACTTCAGAATTGTCAGAAATGAGATTTTATTTAAGGAAATGCATCATTGAGCTGCCAATTTTCAACACCTTTGGAAGGAAAACACCTTTGTTAAAATTTTCACCTTACTATTCCATATAATAGAGAAATACAAAACAAAGCAAAACAATGCAACTATTGATTCATATATTGAACTATTCATAGATCTAACATTAAAATAAGAGGAGGTGAGAGTTGATCCACCCTCCTTGACAATCTTCCAATTCATGGGGATGTTGGTGTTGCATTGAAGCACTCATATTGTGCATTATTTATGCAACTAACTTTAACATTGTATGGTATAGGACTGGATGCTAACACTGTAATCATTCAACTAGGCAATGCTTTGGGATTCGGAGTGATTGTATCTTTTGCTTTCTGGTCTCTGTTACAGAGTTGGAGCCCGACAAGGCAGAATTTTCGAAAATGTGCAAGCGAGTCGAGTACATTATTCGTGCTTGGTATCTTACACAGTTTGAAGATATGATGGTATGGCTGTTTTGACTATTTTCCCTCTGTTACATTACTGAAGGTTTTCCCAGTGAAGTTAAACTCCAGTTGTTATTGAAGCTTATATTTTATTTTTACGTTATTTCGAAAAGTATCTTTCTTTTGAACTGTCATGCATGGCATTACAATCATGAGGTGGTTTATCTCTTTGTAAACTCAATAAAACTAGCACTTCCTTTCTTGTACTTATTGCTAGTTAACACTTCATTTTATGGAGCCACATTTTGTCTTTGGTGCAGCAATTGTATTCTCTTTTTGACCCTTCTAATGGCGCTAAGAAGCTGCAGCAGCAGAGTTTAACTCTAGACAATGTGGACAATCTTGAACAAAGGTTTTTGAAAAACTTATTCAAGGTGAGAAGCCCATTATATATTATGTTCCTATGAAAAGTACCTTGGATGTTTCTGTTAAAAGTGTCGGGTTAATGCTATTTTATTAGTGAATTGGATGGTGTGCCTTACCTATTCAATATTGATCAATTGAATGAAAGAAGGAACGAATAGGCAAATTGATTATCTTAATATCTTTTCACAAAATCTGTGCAGCAGCATCTTTGCATTTATTATCAGATATAAAATTAAACTTCAATATTATAAGTGTGCCCCAAAGTGGTCATTATGTTATACTTTGTCTTGTGCCCCATTTTATCCTTTAATGACCTACCCATGTGGTTGTTGAAACTATAATTATTATCTGGGGATGTAATTTTAAAGTATCATGAGTGGGTTGTGAGTTGAGCCTCAAGATCATTAAGAATATTTTAGTAGGAAGCCCTTCTTAGGAAGTCTTGCTTAGTTGTGTGAACATTTTTGTTCCCTAAATGCTGTGTATGTAGGATCCCTATGTTTATAAGAGGCTCCCATTTTTAATTGAGTTATTGTCCTGAGTGGATGAAATATTGTGTGTCTACCTCTATCTTTGTTGATCATGTCTATGTTCGTACATAAGATTCTGCATGTGTGATGGAATAAAGAGCTTCAACATAATCCTTGTGCAAGCAAATGACCCTACCAAGCCATCATCTACATGGAGTTTTGGGCACTTCCTTTGGTCCTAGAGGCCATTTTCCAACTGGTCTCTTTTCTTCTTAGACAATACATTCAAGTTACTTGGAATCCACCTGCCATCAAAGCAGGACCTAAACAAGATTATTAGAGAGTTCAGTTATAGGCAGTACATTGAAGTTACTTGGACTTCACCTCTGGAGAGCCTTAGTGGTAAGAATACATCAAGTGTAGGCACAAAGTGGGAGTGAAAAAGCAACTCTTGCATCAAACTGAAAATAGAAAAGATACAGAACCAATTATTTATCTAAAATCCAAATATCTAGCCAAGAGAAATAAAATAAGGTGCAAATACAATAAATCTTAATGTTGAAATAGAGATGTCAAGGCTTGTCGGAGTTGGATCTAAAGTAGTTGTTGAGGAAGAGTCAAGGGATCATGATATAGGCTTCTCATTGGAGTCATTGATGACTGTTATGAACTCACAGATGGTCGCCTTCAAGGAGTGGTTGTGATTGAAAAGGCTTGGTTGTATTGTCTTGCGGGGAGCATAAGAGTAAGAAAAATGAAATCTCCTAACATCCAAAGTCATGGTGCATGCCTTATACCTTAGAGTAGAAGCTCTTCATGGGTCTTGAGGAGATTGGTTGACCCCCTCCATGGGGTGGTCGAGTGATAGCACAAGCTTGCACTGATATGGAATCCTTGCTGCTTGAATGCCTTGTACCCTAGAGTAGAAGCTCTTCATGGGTCTTGAGGAGATTGGTTGACCCCCTGCATGGAGTGGTTGAGTCATAGCACAAGCTTGCACTGTCATGAATATTCACTTGTTCCTTTTGCCTCAACTAGATGAGAGAATCAATAATTATGAAGTGATCCTCTTCAAGTTCACCATCTAGAACAGGACATGTAGAAACTAATATGTGTCCAAATATTTTCCTTATGACAAGGGCAAGACATCTCTAGTTGGGAGAGCAAAAACAAGTGGAAAAGGAGTTTTTGGAGTCTCAAAATAGGTAGTAGTATTCCCTTTGATATCATAGTGGATGGGAAATTAGAAAATGAAATGCTCCTCCATCTTGGGCTATTGTAAGTAGCATAACTACCAAGCCCTGACTAATTGTAGTGTTGATGTTTTAGGTAACAACGGGTGTATTTTCACATGTGGGGAAAGTGGGCTAAGTGATGGGGCTTTGCACCCATAGACCCATGGTATTTTGATGACCCATGATATAGACCCATGGTATTGCATCCTTAGGAAAAGTATAAGCACAAGGGTGAGTGATTCATTCTTGTGGTTGGCAAGAGAGCATCACATGGAGGGTTGAAAGGGCCTGTGGTCGACAAGAAAGCATCCTGTGGAGGAGTGGTGAGAGGGTCCAACAAGTCGAGTAGGCCTTAGATATGGAGCAGCAAGGAGAGTTACATATGAAGGTTGAGCAAGGCTGTTTTGAGGAGGCCAAGTAGGCCTTAGGTAGGCCAAGTAAGGCCACTGAGTATGTTGTAGCTGCGTTGGCAGAGAAGGGCTAAGTTTGTTCTTGTTTTGAAAATAGAGAAGGGCCAAGTTTGCCCCTATTTGGACATTAGAGAAGGGCTGAATTTCCCCTATGTGGACAACAGAGAAGGGCTGAGTTTACCCCTATTTGGATAACAAAGAAGGGTTGAGTTTGCCCTTGACTTCTAGTGATTGGACAGGTAAAGTGTTGATTTGGGGTATGATCAGATGTGCTCTAGCCATGAAAATTGGTGGAGAGGCTAAAGCACATAAGATCTCCAAGACCCATAAATGGTTTGGGCAGATTCTGCCTGGTTAAGGAGATATTAAAATAATTAATATTTTTAATGGAGTTCCTAAGTCTAAACTTAGGAAAAATAAAATATTAATGGGTATTAATATAAAACTGGGTTAGAAGGTTCCAAAAGACATGGATCAAGCCAAATCTAATCTTAGCCGTTGATTAGAGATGTAATCTTGGCCGTTGAAGAACCAACAAGAAAAGTAGAAGAGGAGGCTTGAGGGTCAGTTGTTGAACACACCAGAGTGATTAGTCATTTGATTTTCTAGAGCAGGGTTTGCTAAGAAAAGTCGAACCAGTGATCAATTGCAGCGAGGGGCAGTGAGTACGAGACGGAGAGGCAGAGATAGTGCCGATAGACCAACGCAGACGCAGAGAGAGGCAGACACTAAGCTAGAGGGAACACGCAGAGCCCAACAGAGACAACACAGAGGCCAGAAGGGCCTGCGTCATCCACGCAAAGGCTGCAGGAGTGACGCAGAGGGCCGTAGAGGCTCATCAGTGCCTTAGAGGGCTGACGCTAAGGCCAGGTGGGCTGACGCTGAGCTTCAGAGGTTGCTGGAGAGGGTTTGTGGGGCAAATTTTCTGAATATCTGCTTTCGAATAGAGAGGTATTACTGTCGGATTATTTTCTTTGTCGGGTGAGCCGGTTTGGCACCCTGTTATACTCAAGGATAGACTGCATAATAAAATAAACCCTCAGAATTGCTGCACCAGTTTTCCCAAGTTGGGTTTTTCCAAGGATGAGTTGTCCAAAAATAACAGTGTCACTTGTGTGTTTGCTATTTCTTTCAGTTGTTGATCTGTAGATGGTTGAGACTGTACTGTGTTTATTTCGATATTTATATGTTTAAATAACTTGTTCATAATTAACAAGTAGGAGAAATAAACCTGAGAATACAGATACAATTTCTAACGGGTAATAGTTAGAAATTTCAACATGGTACCAGAGTGTGGTTGTAGATCACAGGAGTGCTGAAGGCACTAGTTGAAGCAGAGCATTTGCAGCAAAAACAACCGTCCCGAGTGACAGAAGCTGTTCCTAACAGAAAAAAGCGGGGAAAGGTTGAGGCAGAGGGACTGCATTATCAGTTTGGGCTAGAGAGAGGTCAGCGCAAAGGCTAAGGAGAGTAGAAAAAGGCTCACGAAGAGCCACGCAGAGACCAGGAGGGTTGACGCAGTTGGCTTGGGGAGCATTTTAGCCAATGCTGGGATTGCGCAGAGCCTAGAGGCTTAGTCCTTCGATTGTTGGGGCTTAGGAAGCTATGGGCAATTTGCGAGGAGTGAAGCTGGTGGGGTGTTGTTGCTGTCGAGACAAAACTGTACCTAACGGGACAAAACCAAGGTAGAGGGAGTCGCTACCGAGGCGGATTTCTAGCCAAGGAATCTAGATTAGTGTTGCAGGTGCATAGGAGATCGAAGAGGTGCGACTCGACAGTTGGCAGGCGGATTTCCAGGAGGGAAATCGAGACTCAAAGGGAGTCTAGCAGATAACTTCCAGACGGGAAGTAGAGACCTAGAGTAGTCGAATGAAAGAGCAGAAAGATGGCCATGAATGGACTGAGGGATCAGGACAGGCTGGACGGGGCGTCCAACTTTGTGGTTTGGAAGGCCAAGATCCTATCCATTCTAGATAGACATCACATCAAGGCCTTCACCTTGAGAATAATGGCCATCCCAGTTGACCCGATTCATAATGAGAAGTACGAGGAGGTAATGGCCAAGGTGAAATGCATCATCCTTGATGGGGTCAAGGATCATGTGGTCCAACTTATTGTCGAGAAGGATACTGCAAAGGAAATGTGGGACACGTTGAAGACGTTGTACCAGCATACTTCCGTGCAGAGGAAGTTGTTACTTGAGAATCAGTTGTGGTCGTACCAGATGCAGAAGGGGGAGCAGATAGATCACTTCCTTGGTAGATTGAAGGAGATCTGGGACCAATTGAATTCCATAGGGGCCACGCCGGATCAGGAGTTGATGGTGAGGACCGCTCTAAACGCAGTCCCGAGCACTCTGGGCAAGGCGAATCTTCCAGATTGGGAAGAATTGTGGGCGGCTCTTCGCCAAGAAGAGATCAGACGGCTGAGCAAGACGGGAAGTAGCAGCAAAGGAGTCTGGATCAAGAAGGAAGAGGAAGAGGATGCAGCTCTGGCACCTACAACGAAGCAGGAGAAGAGAAAGAAAAAGGACCTCTCCAAGGTTAAGTGCTTCAACTGTGGGGAACTAGGTCATTATGCGAACTAGTGCCCGAGGAAGAAGAAGAAGGGAGAGGCGTCTGACTCCAAGGCAACGCCAGCGAAGGCGGAAAAGGACGTAGAGGAGGATGATGATTGTGCCATGAGTGCTCATGTACCTCTAGAGAAGAGGTGGGGAGACATTGAGCTGTAGTTGGGAAGACTACAGGCATTGAGGGGCAGGATCCTTGAGGTACCCAAACTCTTGGATCAGATCATTGCTACAAGAGCCCCGATGTGAGGAGTAGCAGGATTGGCGGATGTCAGTAGAAACGGATGTGAATGAAGCGACAGAGAGTGCTACAGTGTAGTAGTCCTGGGTAGCGCAGAGCTAGAAGGCTTCTGCAGCGCGAGAGGCACATAAGAGGTTGCAACAGTGCAGGATGGCACAGAGATGTTTGCAGCGGTGCGAGAGGCAAGGAGTTGTTGTAGCAGCGCAGAGGCAGTAAAGGGAGCACTTGATAGCGACAGAGAGAGCTTTAGCATCGGGAGTGTTTCTAGCCTGACAGAGATGTCAATAGTTGGGAGGATCAGTTACTTACTTCTTAGTAACTGAGTTGCAGTGCAGTAGCAGTTAGTAGTAGCACGATGCATCATGATGAGAGGGGTTTGCAGTGCAGATGCAGTGTTGGGAGAAAGGACGAGTAGCAACACGGATGTAGAGGGAGCTGCCGTACGGATGCACCAGTGGCAGTGGCAGGGCCATGAGCAACAATACATGATGCCGCAGTGCAGAGGATGTTGGGCGGGGAGGCCTATCATTAGCAAAGGTACCGGTGCCGTATAATTAAAGTGATGCTCAGAGTGGAGTGTTACTAGAGCACAGTCCTTGCTAATAGGGAGTGTTTATTTCGGGTAGCATCAAATGTGCTCTAGCCATGAAAATTGGCAGAGAGGCTAAAGCACATGAGATCTCCAAGACCCAAAAATGGTTTGGGCAGATTCTACCCGTTTAAGGAGTTATTAAAATAATTAATATTTTTAATGGAGTTCCTAAGTCTAAACTTAGGAAAAATAAAATATTAATGGGTATTAATATAAAACTGGGTTAGAAGGTTCCAAAAGACATGGATCAAGCCAAATCTAATCTTAGCCATTGATTAGAGATGTAATCTCGATCGTTGAAGGACCAACAGGAAAAGTATAAGAGGAGGCTTGATGGCTAATTGGACAACACACCAGAGTGATCAGTCATTCGATATTCTAGAGCGGCGTTTGCTAAGAAAAGTTGAATCAGCGATCAGTTGCAGTGAGGGGCAGTGAGTACGAGACAAAGGCAGAGATAGTGCCGAGAGACCAGCGCAAAAGCAGAGAGAGGCAAATGCTGAGCCAGAGGGAACATGCAGAGCCCAATAGAGAGCGCAGAGGCCAAAAGGGCCTGTGTCATCCACGGAGAGGCTGCAAGAGTTACGTAGAGGGCCGTAGAGGCTGTGTAGTGCCTCATAGGGATGGCGTAGAGGGTTCTGGGCTGACGCTGAGCTTCAAAGGTTGTTGGAGAGGGTTTCGTGGGGCAAATTTTCTGAATATCTGCTTCCGAATAGAGAGGTATTACTGTCGGATTATTTTCTTTGTTGGGTGAGCCGGTTTGGCACCCTATTGTACTCAAGGATAGACTGCATAATAAAATAAACCCTCAAAATCGCTGCACTGATTTTCCTAAGTTGGGTTTTTCCAGGGACGAGTTGTCCAAAAATAATGGTGTCACTTGTGTGTTTGCTATTTCTTTCAGCTATTGATTAGTAGATGGTTGAGACTATATTATGTTTATTTCCATATTTATATGTTTAAATAACTTGTTCGTAATTAATAAGTAGGAGAAATAAATCAGAGAATACAGATAAAATTTCTAACGGGTAATACTTATAAATTTCAACATAAAGGAGCAACCAATAGTGAGCAGACTATGCCATGTATAAGAGCAGACTGTGGCATGGAGACAAAGGAGGGTTTCGATAATAAGGACAAGGGTTTTTCTATGTAAGTTTTCCCTTGTAGTTAGAATTTTACTGAGCATTGTAAAAGGGCCATTTTCCCTAGTATTGGAGCCCTAGATTCTTGATGAAGGACTAATAAGATCTATGTTTTGGGGCTGAAATGTTGTGTATATTGTGCATTCTATAATTGATGGTTTTATAAGTTTAGCTATGCTAAATTTGTTTTTGGTTAGAAATATCAATGTGTTTCAGTTCATTAGCTGTGTAAAGTTAATAAGAAGCTATTACCAGATCTTGTGTGTGTGTGTGTGCACTGAGTCTAGTGCCCCAAACACTAACATGGTATTAGAGATTTGTTTTTGAGAAGGACGAGTGGATATGAGATTTTCATAGGTGATAGCTTAGAGAGGGGAGATGTAGGAATTGTTGCAGGTAGTAGTAGTGTTTTGAGGACCCATGCCAAGAGATTGGGCTAAGTGTGGCAGATTGCTTGTAAGGGCCCTGTTGACCACTCTGTATCAACCACCCTATAGCATCGTGCATTTTTTCAAAAAGGACTCCAAAATGTTCAAGCAATCAAGTATCTAAATATCATCATTTATCTTTCAACATTTTATCAAAGTTGTAATTCCAAATTCTGCAGCCCTATGGACATTCATTGTAAAAATGATTCTCGTACGCTTATAAATCCATGTAAAAACATCTAGGTAGCCTATGATCCTTAGAAAAGAGTTTCCTCTAGGGAGTGTTTTACCCTCTGCCAATTATTCGCATTTTTGAACCCAAATAATTGACAGAGTTTTTCTCCCACACATCCCCAAAGCTAGAGTGGGGCTCGATGGTAAGATCCTAGGTGAGTCCTAGTGTTATAGAGACTATGTAATTATCATACTAGATCATGTGTCCTGTGTCGCAGGATTTGGTTAAGTCTAAGTGTTTATTTTTAATTATTAAAATTTCCAACTGGTCGGAGATTTAATAATTATTTGGATGTAAATTGTAAAATCAAAGGTTTGTAAAAGTTTAAGGGGGTAGAGTACTCATAATTAGAACCTCTACACCTCAACTTTATGTTTACACACTTTTTGAGGGTTAAAATTATGTCTTTACCCTGATTTTTTTTTTTGGTTTTCTGGCAAAAAAGATAAAAGATTAGCCATAAAATAGTAAAAAATTTAAAACTGAGAGAAAATAAAATTCTCTCCAAGTGGAAAAACGATTTTTTGGAGAAGGTGGTCTTTCTCGAGGAAGAATTCAATTTGACAAACTCAATTCCAAGGCAGAAAAAACCCACAAGAAATTTGATTGGGCTAGAAAATAATTATTTTTCTAGAAAATTAATTTTCTGGGTCCCATTGGTTGAAGAAAATTTTCTCCAAGTGGAAAAACGAATTTTTGGAGAAGATTGTCTTTCTCGAGGAAGAATTAAATTTGACAAACTCAATTCCAAGGCAGAAAAAACCCACAAGAAATTCGAGGGGGCTAGAAAAGAATTATTTTTCAAGAAAATTAATTTTTTGGGTCTAGTTGGTTGAAGAAACATTAGTGTGTTTCAATTCATTAGCTGTGTAAAGTTAATAGGAAGCTATTACCAGATTTTGTGTGTGTGTGTGCACTAAGTCTAGTGCCACAAACACTAACATGGTATTTAGAGATTTGTGTTTGAGAAGGGCAATTGGATATGGGATTTTCATAGGTGATAGCTCTGAGAGGGATATGTAGGAATTGTTGCAGGTAGTAGTAGTGCTTTGAAGACCCATGCCAAGAGAGTTGGCTAAGTGTGGCAGATTGCTTGTAAGGGCCCTGTTGACCACTCCATATCAACCACCCTATAGTAGCGTACATTTTTTCAAAAAGGACTCCAAAATGTTCAAGCAATCAAATATCTAAATATCATCATTTATCTTTCAAAATTTTATCAAATTTGTAAATCCAAATTTTGCAACCTTGTGGACCTTCATTGTAAAAGTGATTCTCGTATGCTTATAAATCCATGTAAAAACATCTAGGTAGCTTATGATCCTTAGCAAAGAGTTTCCTCTAGGGAGTTTTTTACTCTGCCAATTATTCGCATTTTTGAACCTAAATAATTGACAAAGTTTTTCTCCCACACATCCCCCCAAAGCTAGAGTGGGGATCGATGGTAAGATCCAAGGTGAGTCCTAGCGTTATAGAGTCTATGCAATTATCATAGTAGATCATGTGTCTTGTGTCGCAGAATTTGGTCAAGTCTAAGTGTTTATTTTTAATTATTAAAATTTCCAACTCGTCGGAGATTTAATAACTATTTGGATGTAAATTATAAAATCAAAGGTTTGTAAAACTTTAAGGGAGTAGAGTAGTCATAATTAGAACCTCTACACTTCAACTTTGTGTTTAAACACTTTGTGTTTAAACAATATTTTCTCTCAATTATGCCTTTCCCCTCAAATTATTTTTATTTTTTGTTTTCTGGCGAAAAATATAAAAAACTAGCATAAAATAGTCAAAAATTTAAAATTGAGAGAAAATAAAATTCTCTCCAAGTGGAAAAACGAATTTTTGGAGAAGGTGTTCTTTCCCGAAGAAGAATTAAATTTGACAAACTCAATTCCAAGGCAGAAAAAACCCACAAGAAATTCGATGGGTCTAGAAAAGAATTATTTTTCAAGAAAATTAATTTTCTGGGTCCAGTTGGTTGAAGAAAATTCTTGGATTCAAAAGAAATTAATTTTCCAAGGTCCTCTATCGAGGGAAAAATGACCAAGGTGGTTGAGTCAAAAGTGGTTTTTTTTTGTAAGCTTGGTAGGACTACATCTTCATCATGTCCAATATATCACCCCGATCGGGGCGAGGAATTGAACAAGTGACTTCACATCAAGGAGTGCCTTAACAGACACCCAATAACTATCTATCCAAGACCCTGTGGATAGAGTCAAAAGTGAATTTTTGAGGAAAAAAGTTCAAAATAATATCTTTTGGACCAAGAAAAAAGCGGATTATTATGGAATTCGAATTTCTTCATCCAGATGAAGGGATAGGATTTAATTTTGGCATTATTCAAACATCTAGCAATTGCTATTCTCAGGATCAAGTCAAAAATTTTGCAACTTCTTGGACCTAGCCATTTTCTGCTTGGAGAGGGGGATCTAGATCTCTCTGTTTTTCTACAAATTGAGCCTGAGGTTCCTCATTGTAATCATCTTTAGATGGTGTAATTGGCTCTTGAAGCTCTGAAACATTATTTTTTCTATGTAATAAAATCAAAGTCTTTTGGGGCGAAGCTATTTGTGTATGTCTTTAGCTTGTTATGGTAAATTTATTTTAATGACTTGTATTTAAATTTCTACTAGGTTTTAATTTGTTATTTCAATAGCCATCTGGATTTGTTGTAGCTTGTTTGCTCCTGCATTTGGACTGGGAAACACATTTGATTAGGCGGATCTAGTGGATCCTTTCTTGGACACTTCCCTTTTGCTGTGTTAACCCATCCCTATTGAAAGTTGAAACCAACGTGGAAAAAGTCGAAGTCGGGATTAAATCGGCAAGGGTCCAAAAGTTGAAAAACTCGGTAAAGTCGGGAGTTTTTTGAAAAAGTCGGAAAAATAAAAAAACACAAATATTCATTTTTTTTTTTTTTAGCATCTAGAGTATCCACAACATCAAATAAATGCATTTCCACATAAACATGCAAAGAAAGCTAATATATAATATGTATATGAAGTCTAGTGCTACATCACATATCAAAATAGTGAATCAACTCTTGAATCTTGAGCCTTGTCTGAGTCTCAACTCTCAAGAGTCAAAATATCAACAAAAAATATAATAAATGTATATCATGAGTCATCTACATGTCATAAAGTAGTCAGTCACTGAGATCCTCTGCGCCTTTTACGGGAATAGGGAATGGCTTTTCCTTTTCCTCTAGAGGAAGAAGGCCCAGCCCCTGGACATACAAATGGAGTCAGTTGTCCTCTAGATGGCGATAAAAGAGGTGGCCTCTATCCTATGTTGCTGTTGCCCATCCTAGATGGTGTCACCTCCTCCTCATCATCCTCATCCAGCTCAGCCTCCTGACCCTAATGTTGCTCCTCCTCCTCTACCTCTGGCTCTCCCTCCCCTGCAACTGCTACCTCCTCTGTATCCACATCTAACCAATCCGGGATCGAGTCCATGGTCGGCCTCTCAGTCTCGACCCTCCATGCAGTAGTGGTATCAATACTGTCCAATGAGATGGCTTCCACATCAGGAGGTTTCTGAAGTTGTTTCACCGACAATCGAAGATTGTAATAGACGTAGACCATGTCATTGATACGTTGGGACTCCAATCTATATTAGGGTCATAGATTGTAAATTAGTACTTAGAAAATTTAAATATCAAAAATAATCAAAATGAATTCAAAAATGTAATTTGAATTTTTTTTACTTGTTGCGCTTTTTGTTGTGTATTTTGTCAAATACACTCCAGTTGTGCTCATACCCAGAGGAACTGCATGTTTCGTTGAGCACTGGAATGACAAGCTTTTGGAGATGGGGTACTCTGCCACCATAGCTTGTCCACCAAGCATCTAAAAGTTAAAAGAAAAATGAGAAACATAAAAAAAAATTGAAATTATAAACTTTAAAGTTTGAAACAAACTAAAGCTTACCTGGCATTTTGGTCGTCCTATTCTTAATAGCCATGGTAAAACCAAATGTGCCACCTCCCATCCTATATACCTCCATTTCTTTAGAAATATCTTCACGTTCTTGCTCAGATACCACCATCCTCTCAACACAAGTGAAAAACGCATCCATCACCTCGACATCAAATCTGAAACCACTGGCGTAAGAAAATGTGGGGTTAAGGTAGATACCTGTAGCATGAATGGGGCGATGGAGTTGTTCCATCGCTCATCAATCACTCTCCATATGCCCTGTTTCTTTCTCTAACCCCTCGCCTCCCTTATCTTCATAATAAGCACAAGTGGCTTCTTTGGCCCTATTCATGGCCTCATACAAGTAGCCCATTGCGGGCTTGTCTCCATCAACCAATCGAAGAACCCTTACCAAAGGTTATGAAATGGCAAACACCTCCTCTACTCCTGCCCAAAAGTTTTGATCATATGAAACTAGTCTGCATATGCCCTCTCCCTCTGGTTTGCGGCTAATAAATAAAGCATGCCAATCCGGTGAAAGAAACATGCTCTTCACATCCCACATAGAATTCAATAGAGATCGAAGAAATATGAAAATAGTGGAAAATCGTGTAATGGCAAGACGCAGCAACTCTTTGTTTTTGGCGAATTTTCTCATCAAGCTAAGCACAAATGCTTGATTATATATAAATTTTATTATGCTCGTAGATGATTCAACAATATCCCTCACAATAGGAATCTTACCTATATCCTCCAACATCAAGTCAATGCAATGAGCAACACAAGCTGTCCAAAACAAATTAGGATACCTCTCCATAAGAAACTTGCCAGTTGCAACATAATTTGCAGCGTTGTCCGTTATTATTTGGACAACATTGCTTGGGCCTACTTCCTGAATGAAGAGGTCCAACAACTCACATAATAAACGTGCATCTTTAATGTGTGCAGATGCATCAATAGATTTATCATTTCATAAACATTGTCCCCTTGGGACAACTAACGAAAAAGTTAAGAACGGTCCTACCCTATGGTCAATCCAACCATCTGACATGACTGTGCATCTAGTGTGTTCCCATGATGCCCTAAACTCCTCCAATCTAGAAGTGAAATTAGTCTTTTCATCTTGAAGAAGAAGCCCTCTCAATTATGCAAAGGTGGGGGCTTTGTACCCTGGGCCAACGACAACGACAACATCAAACATAGGTTGGTAGTATGGGTTTGTCTTGGCAATGTTGAAAGGAACATCACTCCATAGAAGACACTTACTGGTCAACCTGTCAGCTTTTGCCTTTTCCTTTTTTGAAGTGTCGATTTGATGCCAGGTTGTGCACTAGGTGTGGTTCTAGGAACAAAAAAAGATGAAAAAGCTGAGGGGTTGGGACATATGGGTGTGGAAGGTGATGTTGAAGAAGCACTCTCACTTCCCCCCACTTTTGAGGCCCCTACAAGTTGGATTTTTAGTGCTTCCCTGGTGTTTTTTCCCTCTTCTTTATTCATCAATGATTGAATGGCTCGTCGGATGATTTCTGGAGATGGATTTGGGCAAAGGTCAACATTTTGCCCCGGAATTTGCCCCAAATGGAATTTTAATCTGTTTATACCTCTTGACATATGCTTGCCACACAACTTGAAAGTCAAATACATTCTATTGATCCCCCCAGATTCGGGTATAGTATCAGGTTCACCATATTCCCACATAGCATCCAAAATCCTTGGCATTTTGTTTTAAAATTTGAATTTGAATTTGAACCCGGGCACAAAAAAAAATTGAAACAAATTAAAAATTTCCCATCACATAAGAAGCAAACGCAAATGCAATTGTTGATTTTAGATTTTAAATGCCTCTTCTCAGTCACTTGAAAACACTCAGATTCCATAAACAAGGGTTTGAATTTTTGTCATTTTATTCTTGAAAGTTGAAGTGTTGCTTCAATCTAGATTCTAAGCAATGTTTTGACTCAAAATTTTAGGCAAAAATAAGATATAAACAAACTAATAGAATTATAGGAAGATTTAAGAAGCCATTTGTGTAAAAAAGACTAAGAGAGAAATTAATATACATACCTGGCAGCAGCAATTTGGCACTTTGAATCTCTCACATTGAGCAGTGGACAAATCTCCAAATCCCCACCACAAAACTAGCAAATCTCCTCCTCTTGGGCAATGACAAACAACTAATCTCTCCAGAGGGACGAATGGGAGCAAAAACAACAAGAAGATATGTTTTTTTCGCCCTTTTTGGCCTCTTATCCACAACCTAGGAGAGATGGCCGACATTTTTGGTCGACTCCCGATAAAATTGGGATTACTTCGATTAAATCGTGATTTTTTTGGCAGTGAAAAAGTCTGCAAAAAGTCGGCCGATTTAATCGTTTTGCTGAAAAAATCAGGTTTTTGGGATTTAATCCCAACTTTTTGCTGACTTTTTCCACACTGGAAACTAACAAAATCTTTCGAAGTTGTGTAGAAAATCTTTTCTGATAAGGTATCGAGGACTTGGGGAAATTCTTGCTTGAATCAGCAAAGTACTCTAGTCGAGCATTTGGAGTAATCCTTGTTTGGATCTTCATCTCCTCAGCCCACAGCAGCTAAGAACCCATAGTGGGTCATCTTAAGGCTCATCATAAGACGTTTTGAAGGGGTCTTCTTTCCTTTTGCTCTACCAAGATCATATATTTAATTTTTTTATCTCATCTATTTCTGAGTGCTTTTGCTGAATATTTGCTATTTCAAGAGCATTAAAATCATTGTAAATCTGTAAATTATTTTTAATTTTACCAATCCTTGTACATTGTATATTGTTGAGGTCTTCTAACGTTGGTTTGCACATGAGTGATTCAAGGGTCAAGGCCAGGTACCAATGCTGCCTTGGGGGCCAAGAATACTTATAAGTATTCACCCATCAAAGTCAGCGTTCATACCTGGTCAAGGCCGCTAGGGTCCAAAGTCGAGATCTGACAAATAACACCATTATGAACCCTTTAAAATTGATTCTGGAAATTTTCTTTTGAAGGCCAAGAACATTCTAAGCCTTTCTTAAGCCCTGGCTGCAAGCAGATCTGGCCTTTATTTGCAATTTTTTCAGGAGCTGAGAGGGTTTTGAGTCTTGACCTTTTTTTCCTAGAGCCGCAGACCTATTCTGGTCTTTTTGCATAGCCACAAGACTTGACAAAGCTTCCTGTGCTCAAGATCAAACTTTTTGAGGGGTTTTGAAGCTGCAAAGGTTTCTTGAGGCCTAGGTTTAGGCTCTTCATGCCTCAGATTTTCAACGAATTGCTTTAGAAAAGCAGCCTCAAGATCTAAGGGTTTTCAAAGGCAGCGTTGCACACTTGTTGAAGCTGTCTAGCAGATCTGAGAAGGCTCCAAAGGGATTGACCTATGCTCTAGCCTTTCAAGGCTCAGATCTATAATTTTTCGAGCCTTTTCCCTTCAACAAATCATCTTCTCTAAAGGATGCAAGCCCTAAACGGCTTATTACACTACAAAGTCAGGGTTTGGCTTAAGGGTTTTACTCATAGAAAAAAAAAAACTTGCAAAGAGTTTCAAGCAGTTATTAATTTATTTCATTGTTCTGCTCCTCAAATCTGATCTTGATTTGTTGCACAGGTTTATTAACTTTTTTTGAGAAATGAGAGTCTGATTTCTAGGCCAACATAAAAAAGTTTGAAGGACTGCTCATTCTTCATTTGTTGTAGGGCTGACATTTTGTCATTGCAAGGTTAACACCATATTCTGGAAGGGTTGTGCCACTGATCTCTGGTCAAAACAGTGCCATTATGGGTTTGAATTTGATATATCAGGCAATGAAGGTTTGGAGGCCTTAATTCCTTTGACTGTGTGCCTATTGCAGACCCAAACTTTTCACTTAAATCTGAAGCAGCGTTTGTTTGATGCATAAACATTGTTCTCTGAGTTTGCAATCTGACAGATCAGTAGTTGAAGGAAGGCTGTAAGGCCTTGCAGCCTTATTTCTCCTCCACTGTCACCTATTACAGACTGTTAACGCATCAGATCTGAACCATTTCACATACGGTGCCTAATCTCAAAATTACACCTAATAATAAGCCTAAAAACACTAATAAAATAACTAATAATTTAAAGAATAATCATAAGTGTTTGACTCTCATTCCTTGCTAATTTGGTGACTGATTTTGGATATTAGAGGACTGATCTCGTTGTTGCAGTGAATTCACAGTGGTCTGATCTGAACTTACAGTGGTCTGATTTGTTCTTACAGTGGCATCTTTACGTTGTTTCTAGCACTAAATTTGGTTATTGAGCATTGGCATTGTTCCTTGCATCTTTCGAATGATCTTGTGAACTGATTTTGGCATTAAGTGGACTGATAGCAGCTACAGTGAGCTTATTTTCTCTTGACATTGGTGTATTGAAGGTCTGGTATTTCTTTGAGGTGGTTGTTTGTGCATTGATTGGCACTTGAACAACAGATTGGCATTGGGAATCTTTAGGACATTGGCATTGCTATTGGTTTCTCTCTTGTCTAGTCAAGGATAGCCTTCTTTGGTTACTAACTATCCCTTTGTCTCCCCTTCACTGATTGCATTCAATCTTTGCATCCCATTGTAGACTCATATCTCTTTTGCAAATTGCATTACATGATTAATTTTTGTTGTTGTTGTTGTTGCATTTCATTGCATAAAATCACTGTTAGCAATCTCATTTGTCTTTTAGATAACTGTGCTTATATCACTTGAGTTTCACTTGTTCCTAACCTCTATATATCGTAAAGTGAAGAGCATTCTAATAAACACTATAACTAAAGGCATTTGATATTGTTGTCACCATCGTTTCATTGAGTAATCCTTGCTTCATAAATCATTGTTACAAACTAATCTAACTATAATCTTATGTTCTAAGCACTTATCACAATCCTGGCTATAAGTAGATTGGTGTATATTACATCTCTAATTGAAGCATCTCGATATCATTGTCATCTCATTGAAGCAATTGCACTTGTCATCTTGCATCTTAGTTTCTAGTTTGCATCTTAAAATTTACATCGAAGCATAAGCTTGGCTGTATAGAAAATATAGGCAAACCTTTTCCACCATTCAATTTGAGAAGTTAGATCCCCATTCACAGTTAACACAGGTGATCTTGCAGTTCTCTTGTGGGCAACCACTTGTAGGAACGGATGCACTTGGGTGGTTAGAGGTCTTGAGTAGGTATCGCTAGTGAGGCTTTAGCCTCCTTCCCAACATTTCTCTCTACAACTTGTGTTTGTGACTAGCTTCAAAATAATTGAGGAGAAGGCTTAACTTAGAATAGGCATTTAATTAAAAATAACCAAGATTTTCCATTTCACATTAGCTTAGATCTTGCATTCATTCCTCATCGATCATTGGTAATTGGAATTGTGGGCTAAATTTATAATTGCAATTTTGTTTAAGATCATGTGTCCTGTGTCGCAGAATTTGGTTAAGTCTAAGTGTTTATTTTTAATTATTAGAATTTCCAACTGGTCGAAGATTTAATAATTATTTGGATGTAAATTGTAAAATCAAAGGTTTGTAAAAGTTTAAGGGGGTAGAGTACTCATAATTAGAACCTCTACACCTCAACTTTATGTTTACACACTTTTTGAGGGTTAAAATTATGTCTTTACCCTGATTTTTTTTTTTGGTTTTCTGGCAAAAAAGATAAAAGATTAGCCATAAAATAGTAAAAAATTTAAAACTGAGAGAAAATAAAATTCTCTCCAGGTCGAAAAATGATTTTTTGGAGAAGGTGGTCTTTCCCGAGGAAGAATTCAATTTGACAAACTCAATTCCAAGGCAGAAAAAACCCACAAGAAATTTGATTGGGCTAGAAAAGAATTATTTTTCTAGAAAATTAATTTTCTAGGTCCCACTGGTTGAAGAAAATTTTCTCCAAGTGGAAAAACGAATTTTTGGAGAAGATGGTCTTTCCCGAGGAAGAATTAAATTTGACAAACTCAATTCCAAGGCAGAAAAAACCCACAAGAAATTCGATGGGGCTAGAAAAGAATTATTTTTCAAGAAAATTAATTTTCTGGGTCTAGTTGGTTGAAGAAACATTAGTGTGTTTCGGTTCATTTGCTGTGTAAAGTTAATAGGAAGCTATTACCAGATTTTGTGTGTGTGTGTGTGCACTGAGTCTAGTGCCACAAACACTAACATGGTATTAGAGATTTGTGTTTGAGAAGGGCAATTGGATATGGGATTTTCATAGGTGATAGTTCTGAGAGGGATATGTAGGAATTGTTGCAGGTAGTAGTAGTGCTTTGAAGACCCATGCCAAGAGAGTTGGCTAAGTGGGCAGATTGCTTGTAAGGGCCCTGTTGACCACTCCATATCAACCACCCTATAGTAGCGTACATTTTTTCAAAAAGGACTCCAAAATGTTCAAGCAATCAAATATCTAAATATCATCATTTATCTTTCAAAATTTTATCAAATTTGTAAATCCAAGTAAAAACATCTAGGTAGCTTATGATCCTTAGCAAAGAGTTTCCTCTAGGGAGTTTTTTACTCTGCCAATTATTCGCATTTTTGAACCTAAATAATTGACAAAGTTTTTCTCCCACACATCCCCCCAAAGCTAGAGTGGGGATCGATGGTAAGATCCTAGGTGAGTCCTAGCGTTATAGAGTCTATGCAATTATCATAGTAGATCATGTGTCTTGTGTCGCAGAATTTGGTCAAGTCTAAGTGTCTATTTTTAATTATTAAAATTTCCAACTCGTCGGAGATTTAATAATTATTTGGATGTAAATTATAAAATCAAAGGTTTGTAAAAGTTTAAGGGAGTAGAGTAGTCATAATTAGAACCTCTACACTTCAACTTTGTGTTTAAACACTTTTTGAGGGTTAAAATTATGCCTTTTCCCTCAAATTATTTTTATTTTTTGTTTTCTGGCGAAAAAGATAAAAAACTAGCATAAAATAGTCAAAAATTTAAAATTGAGAGAAAATAAAATTCTCTCCAAGTGGAAAAACGAATTTTTGGAGAAGGTGTTCTTTCCCGAAGAAGAATTAAATTTGACAAACTCAATTCCAAGGCAGAAAAAACCCACAAGAAATTCGATGGGTCTAGAAAAGAATTATTTTTCAAGAAAATTAATTTTCTGGGTCCAGTTGGTTGAAGAAAATTCTTGGATTCAAAAGAAATTAATTTTCCAAGGTCCTCTATCGAGGGAAAAATGACCAAGGTGGTTGAGTCAAAAGTGGTTTTTTTTTGTAAGCTTGGTAGGACTACATCTTCATCATGTCCAATATATCACCCCGATCGGGGCGAGGAATTGAACAAGTGACTTCACATCAAGGAGTGCCTTAACAGACACCCAATAACTATCTATCCAAGACCCTGTGGATAGAGTCAAAAGTGAATTTTTGAGGAAAAAAGTTCAAAATAATATCTTTTGGACCAAGAAAAAAGCGGATTATTATGGAATTCGAATTTCTTCATCCAGATGAAGGGATAGGATTTAATTTTGGCATTATTCAAACATCTAGCAATTGCTATTCTCAGGATCAAGTCAAAAATTTTGCAACTTCTTGGACCTAGCCATTTTCTGCTTGGAGAGGGGGATCTAGATCTCTCTGTTTTTCTACAAATTGAGCCTGAGGTTCCTCATTGTAATCATCTTTAGATGGTGTAATTGGCTCTTGAAGCTCTGAAACATTATTTTTTCTATGTAATAAAATCAAAGTCTTTTGGGGCGAAGCTATTTGTGTATGTCTTTAGCTTGTTATGGTAAATTTATTTTAATGACTTGTATTTAAATTTCTACTAGGTTTTAATTTGTTATTTCAATAGCCATCTGGATTTGTTGTAGCTTGTTTGCTCCTGCATTTGGACTGGGAAACACATTTGATTAGGCGGATCTAGTGGATCCTTTCTTGGACACTTCCCTTTTGCTGTGTTAACCCATCCCTATTGAAAGTTGAAACCAACGTGGAAAAAGTCGAAGTCGGGATTAAATCGGCAAGGGTCCAAAAGTTGAAAAACTCGGTAAAGTCGGGAGTTTTTTGAAAAAGTCGGAAAAATAAAAAAACACAAATATTCATTTTTTTTTTTTTTAGCATCTAGAGTATCCACAACATCAAATAAATGCATTTCCACATAAACATGCAAAGAAAGCTAATATATAATATGTATATGAAGTCTAGTGCTACATCACATATCAAAATAGTGAATCAACTCTTGAATCTTGAGCCTTGTCTGAGTCTCAACTCTCAAGAGTCAAAATATCAACAAAAAATATAATAAATGTATATCATGAGTCATCTACATGTCATAAAGTAGTCAGTCACTGAGATCCTCTGCGCCTTTTACGGGAATAGGGAATGGCTTTTCCTTTTCCTCTAGAGGAAGAAGGCCCAGCCCCTGGACATACAAATGGAGTCAGTTGTCCTCTAGATGGCGATAAAAGAGGTGGCCTCTATCCTATGTTGCTGTTGCCCATCCTAGATGGTGTCACCTCCTCCTCATCATCCTCATCCAGCTCAGCCTCCTGACCCTAATGTTGCTCCTCCTCCTCTACCTCTGGCTCTCCCTCCCCTGCAACTGCTACCTCCTCTGTATCCACATCTAACCAATCCGGGATCGAGTCCATGGTCGGCCTCTCAGTCTCGACCCTCCATGCAGTAGTGGTATCAATACTGTCCAATGAGATGGCTTCCACATCAGGAGGTTTCTGAAGTTGTTTCACCGACAATCGAAGATTGTAATAGACGTAGACCATGTCATTGATACGTTGGGACTCCAATCTATATTAGGGTCATAGATTGTAAATTAGTACTTAGAAAATTTAAATATCAAAAATAATCAAAATGAATTCAAAAATGTAATTTGAATTTTTTTTACTTGTTGCGCTTTTTGTTGTGTATTTTGTCAAATACACTCCAGTTGTGCTCATACCCAGAGGAACTGCATGTTTCGTTGAGCACTGGAATGACAAGCTTTTGGAGATGGGGTACTCTGCCACCATAGCTTGTCCACCAAGCATCTAAAAGTTAAAAGAAAAATGAGAAACATAAAAAAAAATTGAAATTATAAACTTTAAAGTTTGAAACAAACTAAAGCTTACCTGGCATTTTGGTCGTCCTATTCTTAATAGCCATGGTAAAACCAAATGTGCCACCTCCCATCCTATATACCTCCATTTCTTTAGAAATATCTTCACGTTCTTGCTCAGATACCACCATCCTCTCAACACAAGTGAAAAACGCATCCATCACCTCGACATCAAATCTGAAACCACTGGCGTAAGAAAATGTGGGGTTAAGGTAGATACCTGTAGCATGAATGGGGCGATGGAGTTGTTCCATCGCTCATCAATCACTCTCCATATGCCCTGTTTCTTTCTCTAACCCCTCGCCTCCCTTATCTTCATAATAAGCACAAGTGGCTTCTTTGGCCCTATTCATGGCCTCATACAAGTAGCCCATTGCGGGCTTGTCTCCATCAACCAATCGAAGAACCCTTACCAAAGGTTATGAAATGGCAAACACCTCCTCTACTCCTGCCCAAAAGTTTTGATCATATGAAACTAGTCTGCATATGCCCTCTCCCTCTGGTTTGCGGCTAATAAATAAAGCATGCCAATCCGGTGAAAGAAACATGCTCTTCACATCCCACATAGAATTCAATAGAGATCGAAGAAATATGAAAATAGTGGAAAATCGTGTAATGGCAAGACGCAGCAACTCTTTGTTTTTGGCGAATTTTCTCATCAAGCTAAGCACAAATGCTTGATTATATATAAATTTTATTATGCTCGTAGATGATTCAACAATATCCCTCACAATAGGAATCTTACCTATATCCTCCAACATCAAGTCAATGCAATGAGCAACACAAGCTGTCCAAAACAAATTAGGATACCTCTCCATAAGAAACTTGCCAGTTGCAACATAATTTGCAGCGTTGTCCGTTATTATTTGGACAACATTGCTTGGGCCTACTTCCTGAATGAAGAGGTCCAACAACTCACATAATAAACGTGCATCTTTAATGTGTGCAGATGCATCAATAGATTTATCATTTCATAAACATTGTCCCCTTGGGACAACTAACGAAAAAGTTAAGAACGGTCCTACCCTATGGTCAATCCAACCATCTGACATGACTGTGCATCTAGTGTGTTCCCATGATGCCCTAAACTCCTCCAATCTAGAAGTGAAATTAGTCTTTTCATCTTGAAGAAGAAGCCCTCTCAATTATGCAAAGGTGGGGGCTTTGTACCCTGGGCCAACGACAACGACAACATCAAACATAGGTTGGTAGTATGGGTTTGTCTTGGCAATGTTGAAAGGAACATCACTCCATAGAAGACACTTACTGGTCAACCTGTCAGCTTTTGCCTTTTCCTTTTTTGAAGTGTCGATTTGATGCCAGGTTGTGCACTAGGTGTGGTTCTAGGAACAAAAAAAGATGAAAAAGCTGAGGGGTTGGGACATATGGGTGTGGAAGGTGATGTTGAAGAAGCACTCTCACTTCCCCCCACTTTTGAGGCCCCTACAAGTTGGATTTTTAGTGCTTCCCTGGTGTTTTTTCCCTCTTCTTTATTCATCAATGATTGAATGGCTCGTCGGATGATTTCTGGAGATGGATTTGGGCAAAGGTCAACATTTTGCCCCGGAATTTGCCCCAAATGGAATTTTAATCTGTTTATACCTCTTGACATATGCTTGCCACACAACTTGAAAGTCAAATACATTCTATTGATCCCCCCAGATTCGGGTATAGTATCAGGTTCACCATATTCCCACATAGCATCCAAAATCCTTGGCATTTTGTTTTAAACTTTGAATTTGAATTTGAACCCGGGCACAAAAAAAAATTGAAACAAATTAAAAATTTCCCATCACATAGAAGCAAACACAAATGCAATTGTTGATTTTAGATTTTAAATGCCTCTTCTCAGTCACTTGAAAACACTCAGATTCCATAAACAAGGGTTTGAATTTTTGTCATTTTATTCTTGAAAGTTGAAGTATTGCTTCAATCTAGATTCTAAACAATGTTTTGACTCAAAATTTTAGGCAAAAATAAGATATAAACAAACTAATAGAATTATAGGAAGATTTAAGAAGCCATTTGTGTAAAAAAGACTAAGAGAGAAATTAATATACATACCTGGCAGCAGCAATTTGGCACTTTGAATCTTTCACGTTGAGCAGTGGATAAATCTCCAAATCCCCACCACAAAACTAGCAAATCTCCTCCTCTTGGGCAATGACAAACAACTAATCTCTCCAGAGGGACGAATGGGAGCAAAAACAACAAGAAGATATGTTTTTTTCGCCCTTTTCGGCCTCTTATCCACAACCTAGGAGAGATGGCCGACATTTTCGGTCGACTCCCGATACAATTGGGATTATTTCGATTAAATCGTGATTTTTTTGGCAGTGAAAAAGTCTGCAAAAAGTCGGCCGATTTAATCGTTTTGCTGAAAAAATCAGGCTTTTGGGATTTAATCCCAACTTTTTGCTGACTTTTTCCACACTGGAAACTAACAAAATCTTTCGAAGTTGTGTAGAAAATATTTTTTGATAAGGTATCGAGGACTTGGGGATATTCTTGACAAAGCTTCCTGTGCTCAAGATCAAACTTTTTGAGGGGTTTTGAAGCTGCAAAGGTTTCTTGAGGCCTAGGTCTAGGCTCTTCATGCCTCAGATTTTCAACGAATTGCTTTAGAAAAGCAGCCTCAAGATCTAAGGGTTTTCAAAGGCAGCGTTGCACACTTGTTGAAGCCGTCTAGCAGATCTGAGAAGGCTCCAATGGGATTGACCTATTCTCTAGCCTTTCAAGGCTCAGATCTATAATTTTTCGAGCCTTTTCCCTTCAACAAATCATCTTCTCTAAAGGATGCAAGCCCTAAACGGCTTATTACACTACAAAGTCAGGATTTGGCTTAAGGGTTTTACTCATAGAAAAAAAAAACTTGCAAAGAGTTTCAAGCAGTTATTAATTTATTTCATTGTTCTTCTCCTCAAATCTGATCTTGATTTGTTGCACAGGTTTATTAACTTTTTTTGAGAAATGAAAGTCTGATTTCTAGCCCAACCTAAAAAGGTTTGAAGGACTGCTCATTCTTCATTTGTTGTAGGGCTGACATTTTGTCATTGCAAGGTTAACACCATATTCTGGAAGGGTTGTGCCACTGATCTCTGGTCAAAACAGTGCCATTATGGGTTCGAATTTGATATATCAGGCAATGAAGGTTTGGAGGCCTTAATTCCTTTGACTGTGTGCCTATTGCAGACCCAAACTTTTCACTAAAATCTGAAGCAGTGTTTGTTTGATGCATAAACATTGTTCTCTGAGTTTGCAATCTGACAGATCAGTAGTTGAAGGAAGGCTGTAAGGCCTTGCAGCCTTATTTCTCCTCCACTGTCACCTATTACAGACTGTTAACGCATCAGATCTGAACCATTTCACATACGGTGCCTAATCTCAAAATTACACCTAATAATAAGCCTAAAAACACTAATAAAATAACTAATAATTTAAAGAATAATCATAAGTGTTTGACTCTCATTCCTTGTTAATTTGGTGACTGATTTTGGATATTAGAGGACTGATCTCGTTGTTGCAGTGACTTCACAGTGGTCTGATCTGAACTTACAGTGGTCTGATTTGTTCTTACAGTGGCATCTTTACGTTGTTTCTAGCACTGAATTTGGTTATTGAGCATTGGCATTGTTCCTTGCATCTTTCGAATGATCTTGTGAACTGATTTTGGCATTAAGTGGACTGATAGCAGCTACAGTGAGCTTATTTTCTCTTGACATTGGTGTATTGAAGGTCTGGTATTTCTTTGAGGTGGTTGTTTGTGCATTGATTGGCACTTGAACAACAGATTGGCATTGGGAATCTTTAGGACATTGGCATTGCTATTGGTTTCTCTCTTGTCTAGTCAAGGATAGCCTTCTTTGGTTACTAACTATCCCTTTGTCTCCCCTTCACTGATTGCATTCAATCTTTGCATCCCATTGTAGACTCATATCTCTTTTGCAAATTGCATTACATGATTAATTTTTGTTGTTGTTGTTGTTGCATTTCATTGCATAAAATCACTGTTAGCAATCTCATTTGTCTTTTAGATAACTGTGCTTATATCACTTGAGTTTCACTTGTTCCTAACCTCTATATATCGTAAAGTGAAGAGCATTCTAATAAACACTATAACTAAAGGCATTTGATATTGTTGTCACCATCGTTTCATTGAGTAATCCTTGCTTCATAAATCATTGTTACAAACTAATCTAACTATAATCTTATGTTCTAAGCACTTATCACAATCCTGGCTATAAGTAGATTGGTGTATATTACATCTCTAATTGAAGCATCTCGATATCATTGTCATCTCATTGAAGCAATTGCACTTGTCATCTTGCATCTTAGTTTCTAGTTTGCATCTTAAAATTTACATCGAAGCATAAGCTTGGCTGTATAGAAAATATAGGCAAACCTTTTCCACCATTCAATTTGAGAAGTTAGATCCCCATTCACAGTTAACACAGGTGATCTTGCAGTTCTCTTGTGGGCAACCACTTGTAGGAACGGATGCACTTGGGTGGTTAGAGGTCTTGAGTAGGTATCGCTAGTGAGGCTTTAGCCTCCTTCCCAACATTTCTCTCTACAACTTGTGTTTGTGACTAGCTTCAAAATAATTGAGGAGAAGGCTTAACTTAGAATAGGCATTTAATTAAAAATAACCAAGATTTTCCATTTCACATTAGCTTAGATCTTGCATTCATTCCTCATCGATCATTGGTAATTGGAATTGTGGGCTAAATTTATAATTGCAATTTTGTTTAAGATCATGTGTCCTGTGTCGCAGAATTTGGTTAAGTCTAAGTGTTTATTTTTAATTATTAGAATTTCCAACTGGTCGAAGATTTAATAATTATTTGGATGTAAATTGTAAAATCAAAGGTTTGTAAAAGTTTAAGGGGGTAGAGTACTCATAATTAGAACCTCTACACCTCAACTTTATGTTTACACACTTTTTGAGGGTTAAAATTATGTCTTTACCCTGATTTTTTTTTTTGGTTTTCTGGCAAAAAAGATAAAAGATTAGCCATAAAATAGTAAAAAATTTAAAACTGAGAGAAAATAAAATTCTCTCCAGGTCGAAAAATGATTTTTTGGAGAAGGTGGTCTTTCCCGAGGAAGAATTCAATTTGACAAACTCAATTCCAAGGCAGAAAAAACCCACAAGAAATTTGATTGGGCTAGAAAAGAATTATTTTTCTAGAAAATTAATTTTCTAGGTCCCACTGGTTGAAGAAAATTTTCTCCAAGTGGAAAAACGAATTTTTGGAGAAGATGGTCTTTCCCGAGGAAGAATTAAATTTGACAAACTCAATTCCAAGGCAGAAAAAACCCACAAGAAATTCGATGGGGCTAGAAAAGAATTATTTTTCAAGAAAATTAATTTTCTGGGTCTAGTTGGTTGAAGAAACATTAGTGTGTTTCGGTTCATTTGCTGTGTAAAGTTAATAGGAAGCTATTACCAGATTTTGTGTGTGTGTGTGTGCACTGAGTCTAGTGCCACAAACACTAACATGGTATTAGAGATTTGTGTTTGAGAAGGGCAATTGGATATGGGATTTTCATAGGTGATAGTTCTGAGAGGGATATGTAGGAATTGTTGCAGGTAGTAGTAGTGCTTTGAAGACCCATGCCAAGAGAGTTGGCTAAGTGGGCAGATTGCTTGTAAGGGCCCTGTTGACCACTCCATATCAACCACCCTATAGTAGCGTACATTTTTTCAAAAAGGACTCCAAAATGTTCAAGCAATCAAATATCTAAATATCATCATTTATCTTTCAAAATTTTATCAAATTTGTAAATCCAAGTAAAAACATCTAGGTAGCTTATGATCCTTAGCAAAGAGTTTCCTCTAGGGAGTTTTTTACTCTGCCAATTATTCGCATTTTTGAACCTAAATAATTGACAAAGTTTTTCTCCCACACATCCCCCCAAAGCTAGAGTGGGGATCGATGGTAAGATCCTAGGTGAGTCCTAGCGTTATAGAGTCTATGCAATTATCATAGTAGATCATGTGTCTTGTGTCGCAGAATTTGGTCAAGTCTAAGTGTCTATTTTTAATTATTAAAATTTCCAACTCGTCGGAGATTTAATAATTATTTGGATGTAAATTATAAAATCAAAGGTTTGTAAAAGTTTAAGGGAGTAGAGTAGTCATAATTAGAACCTCTACACTTCAACTTTGTGTTTAAACACTTTTTGAGGGTTAAAATTATGCCTTTTCCCTCAAATTATTTTTATTTTTTGTTTTCTGGCGAAAAAGATAAAAAACTAGCATAAAATAGTCAAAAATTTAAAATTGAGAGAAAATAAAATTCTCTCCAAGTGGAAAAACGAATTTTTGGAGAAGGTGTTCTTTCCCGAAGAAGAATTAAATTTGACAAACTCAATTCCAAGGCAGAAAAAACCCACAAGAAATTCGATGGGTCTAGAAAAGAATTATTTTTCAAGAAAATTAATTTTCTGGGTCCAGTTGGTTGAAGAAAATTCTTGGATTCAAAAGAAATTAATTTTCCAAGGTCCTCTATCGAGGGAAAAATGACCAAGGTGGTTGAGTCAAAAGTGGTTTTTTTTTGTAAGCTTGGTAGGACTACATCTTCATCATGTCCAATATATCACCCCGATCGGGGCGAGGAATTGAACAAGTGACTTCACATCAAGGAGTGCCTTAACAGACACCCAATAACTATCTATCCAAGACCCTGTGGATAGAGTCAAAAGTGAATTTTTGAGGAAAAAAGTTCAAAATAATATCTTTTGGACCAAGAAAAAAGCGGATTATTATGGAATTCGAATTTCTTCATCCAGATGAAGGGATAGGATTTAATTTTGGCATTATTCAAACATCTAGCAATTGCTATTCTCAGGATCAAGTCAAAAATTTTGCAACTTCTTGGACCTAGCCATTTTCTGCTTGGAGAGGGGGATCTAGATCTCTCTGTTTTTCTACAAATTGAGCCTGAGGTTCCTCATTGTAATCATCTTTAGATGGTGTAATTGGCTCTTGAAGCTCTGAAACATTATTTTTTCTATGTAATAAAATCAAAGTCTTTTGGGGCGAAGCTATTTGTGTATGTCTTTAGCTTGTTATGGTAAATTTATTTTAATGACTTGTATTTAAATTTCTACTAGGTTTTAATTTGTTATTTCAATAGCCATCTGGATTTGTTGTAGCTTGTTTGCTCCTGCATTTGGACTGGGAAACACATTTGATTAGGCGGATCTAGTGGATCCTTTCTTGGACACTTCCCTTTTGCTGTGTTAACCCATCCCTATTGAAAGTTGAAACCAACGTGGAAAAAGTCGAAGTCGGGATTAAATCGGCAAGGGTCCAAAAGTTGAAAAACTCGGTAAAGTCGGGAGTTTTTTGAAAAAGTCGGAAAAATAAAAAAACACAAATATTCATTTTTTTTTTTTTTAGCATCTAGAGTATCCACAACATCAAATAAATGCATTTCCACATAAACATGCAAAGAAAGCTAATATATAATATGTATATGAAGTCTAGTGCTACATCACATATCAAAATAGTGAATCAACTCTTGAATCTTGAGCCTTGTCTGAGTCTCAACTCTCAAGAGTCAAAATATCAACAAAAAATATAATAAATGTATATCATGAGTCATCTACATGTCATAAAGTAGTCAGTCACTGAGATCCTCTGCGCCTTTTACGGGAATAGGGAATGGCTTTTCCTTTTCCTCTAGAGGAAGAAGGCCCAGCCCCTGGACATACAAATGGAGTCAGTTGTCCTCTAGATGGCGATAAAAGAGGTGGCCTCTATCCTATGTTGCTGTTGCCCATCCTAGATGGTGTCACCTCCTCCTCATCATCCTCATCCAGCTCAGCCTCCTGACCCTAATGTTGCTCCTCCTCCTCTACCTCTGGCTCTCCCTCCCCTGCAACTGCTACCTCCTCTGTATCCACATCTAACCAATCCGGGATCGAGTCCATGGTCGGCCTCTCAGTCTCGACCCTCCATGCAGTAGTGGTATCAATACTGTCCAATGAGATGGCTTCCACATCAGGAGGTTTCTGAAGTTGTTTCACCGACAATCGAAGATTGTAATAGACGTAGACCATGTCATTGATACGTTGGGACTCCAATCTATATTAGGGTCATAGATTGTAAATTAGTACTTAGAAAATTTAAATATCAAAAATAATCAAAATGAATTCAAAAATGTAATTTGAATTTTTTTTACTTGTTGCGCTTTTTGTTGTGTATTTTGTCAAATACACTCCAGTTGTGCTCATACCCAGAGGAACTGCATGTTTCGTTGAGCACTGGAATGACAAGCTTTTGGAGATGGGGTACTCTGCCACCATAGCTTGTCCACCAAGCATCTAAAAGTTAAAAGAAAAATGAGAAACATAAAAAAAAATTGAAATTATAAACTTTAAAGTTTGAAACAAACTAAAGCTTACCTGGCATTTTGGTCGTCCTATTCTTAATAGCCATGGTAAAACCAAATGTGCCACCTCCCATCCTATATACCTCCATTTCTTTAGAAATATCTTCACGTTCTTGCTCAGATACCACCATCCTCTCAACACAAGTGAAAAACGCATCCATCACCTCGACATCAAATCTGAAACCACTGGCGTAAGAAAATGTGGGGTTAAGGTAGATACCTGTAGCATGAATGGGGCGATGGAGTTGTTCCATCGCTCATCAATCACTCTCCATATGCCCTGTTTCTTTCTCTAACCCCTCGCCTCCCTTATCTTCATAATAAGCACAAGTGGCTTCTTTGGCCCTATTCATGGCCTCATACAAGTAGCCCATTGCGGGCTTGTCTCCATCAACCAATCGAAGAACCCTTACCAAAGGTTATGAAATGGCAAACACCTCCTCTACTCCTGCCCAAAAGTTTTGATCATATGAAACTAGTCTGCATATGCCCTCTCCCTCTGGTTTGCGGCTAATAAATAAAGCATGCCAATCCGGTGAAAGAAACATGCTCTTCACATCCCACATAGAATTCAATAGAGATCGAAGAAATATGAAAATAGTGGAAAATCGTGTAATGGCAAGACGCAGCAACTCTTTGTTTTTGGCGAATTTTCTCATCAAGCTAAGCACAAATGCTTGATTATATATAAATTTTATTATGCTCGTAGATGATTCAACAATATCCCTCACAATAGGAATCTTACCTATATCCTCCAACATCAAGTCAATGCAATGAGCAACACAAGCTGTCCAAAACAAATTAGGATACCTCTCCATAAGAAACTTGCCAGTTGCAACATAATTTGCAGCGTTGTCCGTTATTATTTGGACAACATTGCTTGGGCCTACTTCCTGAATGAAGAGGTCCAACAACTCACATAATAAACGTGCATCTTTAATGTGTGCAGATGCATCAATAGATTTATCATTTCATAAACATTGTCCCCTTGGGACAACTAACGAAAAAGTTAAGAACGGTCCTACCCTATGGTCAATCCAACCATCTGACATGACTGTGCATCTAGTGTGTTCCCATGATGCCCTAAACTCCTCCAATCTAGAAGTGAAATTAGTCTTTTCATCTTGAAGAAGAAGCCCTCTCAATTATGCAAAGGTGGGGGCTTTGTACCCTGGGCCAACGACAACGACAACATCAAACATAGGTTGGTAGTATGGGTTTGTCTTGGCAATGTTGAAAGGAACATCACTCCATAGAAGACACTTACTGGTCAACCTGTCAGCTTTTGCCTTTTCCTTTTTTGAAGTGTCGATTTGATGCCAGGTTGTGCACTAGGTGTGGTTCTAGGAACAAAAAAAGATGAAAAAGCTGAGGGGTTGGGACATATGGGTGTGGAAGGTGATGTTGAAGAAGCACTCTCACTTCCCCCCACTTTTGAGGCCCCTACAAGTTGGATTTTTAGTGCTTCCCTGGTGTTTTTTCCCTCTTCTTTATTCATCAATGATTGAATGGCTCGTCGGATGATTTCTGGAGATGGATTTGGGCAAAGGTCAACATTTTGCCCCGGAATTTGCCCCAAATGGAATTTTAATCTGTTTATACCTCTTGACATATGCTTGCCACACAACTTGAAAGTCAAATACATTCTATTGATCCCCCCAGATTCGGGTATAGTATCAGGTTCACCATATTCCCACATAGCATCCAAAATCCTTGGCATTTTGTTTTAAAATTTGAATTTGAATTTGAACCCGGGCACAAAAAAAAATTGAAACAAATTAAAAATTTCCCATCACATAAGAAGCAAACGCAAATGCAATTGTTGATTTTAGATTTTAAATGCCTCTTCTCAGTCACTTGAAAACACTCAGATTCCATAAACAAGGGTTTGAATTTTTGTCATTTTATTCTTGAAAGTTGAAGTGTTGCTTCAATCTAGATTCTAAGCAATGTTTTGACTCAAAATTTTAGGCAAAAATAAGATATAAACAAACTAATAGAATTATAGGAAGATTTAAGAAGCCATTTGTGTAAAAAAGACTAAGAGAGAAATTAATATACATACCTGGCAGCAGCAATTTGGCACTTTGAATCTCTCACATTGAGCAGTGGACAAATCTCCAAATCCCCACCACAAAACTAGCAAATCTCCTCCTCTTGGGCAATGACAAACAACTAATCTCTCCAGAGGGACGAATGGGAGCAAAAACAACAAGAAGATATGTTTTTTTCGCCCTTTTTGGCCTCTTATCCACAACCTAGGAGAGATGGCCGACATTTTTGGTCGACTCCCGATAAAATTGGGATTACTTCGATTAAATCGTGATTTTTTTGGCAGTGAAAAAGTCTGCAAAAAGTCGGCCGATTTAATCGTTTTGCTGAAAAAATCAGGTTTTTGGGATTTAATCCCAACTTTTTGCTGACTTTTTCCACACTGGAAACTAACAAAATCTTTCGAAGTTGTGTAGAAAATCTTTTCTGATAAGGTATCGAGGACTTGGGGAAATTCTTGCTTGAATCAGCAAAGTACTCTAGTCGAGCATTTGGAGTAATCCTTGTTTGGATCTTCATCTCCTCAGCCCACAGCAGCTAAGAACCCATAGTGGGTCATCTTAAGGCTCATCATAAGACGTTTTGAAGGGGTCTTCTTTCCTTTTGCTCTACCAAGATCATATATTTAATTTTTTTATCTCATCTATTTCTGAGTGCTTTTGCTGAATATTTGCTATTTCAAGAGCATTAAAATCATTGTAAATCTGTAAATTATTTTTAATTTTACCAATCCTTGTACATTGTATATTGTTGAGGTCTTCTAACGTTGGTTTGCACATGAGTGATTCAAGGGTCAAGGCCAGGTACCAATGCTGCCTTGGGGGCCAAGAATACTTATAAGTATTCACCCATCAAAGTCAGCGTTCATACCTGGTCAAGGCCGCTAGGGTCCAAAGTCGAGATCTGACAAATAACACCATTATGAACCCTTTAAAATTGATTCTGGAAATTTTCTTTTGAAGGCCAAGAACATTCTAAGCCTTTCTTAAGCCCTGGCTGCAAGCAGATCTGGCCTTTATTTGCAATTTTTTCAGGAGCTGAGAGGGTTTTGAGTCTTGACCTTTTTTTCCTAGAGCCGCAGACCTATTCTGGTCTTTTTGCATAGCCACAAGACTTGACAAAGCTTCCTGTGCTCAAGATCAAACTTTTTGAGGGGTTTTGAAGCTGCAAAGGTTTCTTGAGGCCTAGGTTTAGGCTCTTCATGCCTCAGATTTTCAACGAATTGCTTTAGAAAAGCAGCCTCAAGATCTAAGGGTTTTCAAAGGCAGCGTTGCACACTTGTTGAAGCTGTCTAGCAGATCTGAGAAGGCTCCAAAGGGATTGACCTATGCTCTAGCCTTTCAAGGCTCAGATCTATAATTTTTCGAGCCTTTTCCCTTCAACAAATCATCTTCTCTAAAGGATGCAAGCCCTAAACGGCTTATTACACTACAAAGTCAGGGTTTGGCTTAAGGGTTTTACTCATAGAAAAAAAAAAACTTGCAAAGAGTTTCAAGCAGTTATTAATTTATTTCATTGTTCTGCTCCTCAAATCTGATCTTGATTTGTTGCACAGGTTTATTAACTTTTTTTGAGAAATGAGAGTCTGATTTCTAGGCCAACATAAAAAAGTTTGAAGGACTGCTCATTCTTCATTTGTTGTAGGGCTGACATTTTGTCATTGCAAGGTTAACACCATATTCTGGAAGGGTTGTGCCACTGATCTCTGGTCAAAACAGTGCCATTATGGGTTTGAATTTGATATATCAGGCAATGAAGGTTTGGAGGCCTTAATTCCTTTGACTGTGTGCCTATTGCAGACCCAAACTTTTCACTTAAATCTGAAGCAGCGTTTGTTTGATGCATAAACATTGTTCTCTGAGTTTGCAATCTGACAGATCAGTAGTTGAAGGAAGGCTGTAAGGCCTTGCAGCCTTATTTCTCCTCCACTGTCACCTATTACAGACTGTTAACGCATCAGATCTGAACCATTTCACATACGGTGCCTAATCTCAAAATTACACCTAATAATAAGCCTAAAAACACTAATAAAATAACTAATAATTTAAAGAATAATCATAAGTGTTTGACTCTCATTCCTTGCTAATTTGGTGACTGATTTTGGATATTAGAGGACTGATCTCGTTGTTGCAGTGAATTCACAGTGGTCTGATCTGAACTTACAGTGGTCTGATTTGTTCTTACAGTGGCATCTTTACGTTGTTTCTAGCACTAAATTTGGTTATTGAGCATTGGCATTGTTCCTTGCATCTTTCGAATGATCTTGTGAACTGATTTTGGCATTAAGTGGACTGATAGCAGCTACAGTGAGCTTATTTTCTCTTGACATTGGTGTATTGAAGGTCTGGTATTTCTTTGAGGTGGTTGTTTGTGCATTGATTGGCACTTGAACAACAGATTGGCATTGGGAATCTTTAGGACATTGGCATTGCTATTGGTTTCTCTCTTGTCTAGTCAAGGATAGCCTTCTTTGGTTACTAACTATCCCTTTGTCTCCCCTTCACTGATTGCATTCAATCTTTGCATCCCATTGTAGACTCATATCTCTTTTGCAAATTGCATTACATGATTAATTTTTGTTGTTGTTGTTGTTGCATTTCATTGCATAAAATCACTGTTAGCAATCTCATTTGTCTTTTAGATAACTGTGCTTATATCACTTGAGTTTCACTTGTTCCTAACCTCTATATATCGTAAAGTGAAGAGCATTCTAATAAACACTATAACTAAAGGCATTTGATATTGTTGTCACCATCGTTTCATTGAGTAATCCTTGCTTCATAAATCATTGTTACAAACTAATCTAACTATAATCTTATGTTCTAAGCACTTATCACAATCCTGGCTATAAGTAGATTGGTGTATATTACATCTCTAATTGAAGCATCTCGATATCATTGTCATCTCATTGAAGCAATTGCACTTGTCATCTTGCATCTTAGTTTCTAGTTTGCATCTTAAAATTTACATCGAAGCATAAGCTTGGCTGTATAGAAAATATAGGCAAACCTTTTCCACCATTCAATTTGAGAAGTTAGATCCCCATTCACAGTTAACACAGGTGATCTTGCAGTTCTCTTGTGGGCAACCACTTGTAGGAACGGATGCACTTGGGTGGTTAGAGGTCTTGAGTAGGTATCGCTAGTGAGGCTTTAGCCTCCTTCCCAACATTTCTCTCTACAACTTGTGTTTGTGACTAGCTTCAAAATAATTGAGGAGAAGGCTTAACTTAGAATAGGCATTTAATTAAAAATAACCAAGATTTTCCATTTCACATTAGCTTAGATCTTGCATTCATTCCTCATCGATCATTGGTAATTGGAATTGTGGGCTAAATTTATAATTGCAATTTTGTTTAAGATCATGTGTCCTGTGTCGCAGAATTTGGTTAAGTCTAAGTGTTTATTTTTAATTATTAGAATTTCCAACTGGTCGAAGATTTAATAATTATTTGGATGTAAATTGTAAAATCAAAGGTTTGTAAAAGTTTAAGGGGGTAGAGTACTCATAATTAGAACCTCTACACCTCAACTTTATGTTTACACACTTTTTGAGGGTTAAAATTATGTCTTTACCCTGATTTTTTTTTTTGGTTTTCTGGCAAAAAAGATAAAAGATTAGCCATAAAATAGTAAAAAATTTAAAACTGAGAGAAAATAAAATTCTCTCCAGGTCGAAAAATGATTTTTTGGAGAAGGTGGTCTTTCCCGAGGAAGAATTCAATTTGACAAACTCAATTCCAAGGCAGAAAAAACCCACAAGAAATTTGATTGGGCTAGAAAAGAATTATTTTTCTAGAAAATTAATTTTCTAGGTCCCACTGGTTGAAGAAAATTTTCTCCAAGTGGAAAAACGAATTTTTGGAGAAGATGGTCTTTCCCGAGGAAGAATTAAATTTGACAAACTCAATTCCAAGGCAGAAAAAACCCACAAGAAATTCGATGGGGCTAGAAAAGAATTATTTTTCAAGAAAATTAATTTTCTGGGTCTAGTTGGTTGAAGAAACATTAGTGTGTTTCGGTTCATTTGCTGTGTAAAGTTAATAGGAAGCTATTACCAGATTTTGTGTGTGTGTGTGTGCACTGAGTCTAGTGCCACAAACACTAACATGGTATTAGAGATTTGTGTTTGAGAAGGGCAATTGGATATGGGATTTTCATAGGTGATAGTTCTGAGAGGGATATGTAGGAATTGTTGCAGGTAGTAGTAGTGCTTTGAAGACCCATGCCAAGAGAGTTGGCTAAGTGGGCAGATTGCTTGTAAGGGCCCTGTTGACCACTCCATATCAACCACCCTATAGTAGCGTACATTTTTTCAAAAAGGACTCCAAAATGTTCAAGCAATCAAATATCTAAATATCATCATTTATCTTTCAAAATTTTATCAAATTTGTAAATCCAAGTAAAAACATCTAGGTAGCTTATGATCCTTAGCAAAGAGTTTCCTCTAGGGAGTTTTTTACTCTGCCAATTATTCGCATTTTTGAACCTAAATAATTGACAAAGTTTTTCTCCCACACATCCCCCCAAAGCTAGAGTGGGGATCGATGGTAAGATCCTAGGTGAGTCCTAGCGTTATAGAGTCTATGCAATTATCATAGTAGATCATGTGTCTTGTGTCGCAGAATTTGGTCAAGTCTAAGTGTCTATTTTTAATTATTAAAATTTCCAACTCGTCGGAGATTTAATAATTATTTGGATGTAAATTATAAAATCAAAGGTTTGTAAAAGTTTAAGGGAGTAGAGTAGTCATAATTAGAACCTCTACACTTCAACTTTGTGTTTAAACACTTTTTGAGGGTTAAAATTATGCCTTTTCCCTCAAATTATTTTTATTTTTTGTTTTCTGGCGAAAAAGATAAAAAACTAGCATAAAATAGTCAAAAATTTAAAATTGAGAGAAAATAAAATTCTCTCCAAGTGGAAAAACGAATTTTTGGAGAAGGTGTTCTTTCCCGAAGAAGAATTAAATTTGACAAACTCAATTCCAAGGCAGAAAAAACCCACAAGAAATTCGATGGGTCTAGAAAAGAATCATTTTTCAAGAAAATTAATTTTCTGGGTCCAGTTGGTTGAAGAAAATTCTTGGATTCAAAAGAAATTAATTTTCCAAGGTCCTTTATCGAGGGAAAAATGACCAAGGTGGTTGAGTCAAAAGCGGTTTTTTTTTGTAAGCTTGGTAGGACTACATCTTCATCATGTCCAATATATCACCCCGATCGGGGCGGGTAATTGAACAAGTGACTTCACATCAAGGAGTGCCTTAACAGACACCCAATAACTATCTATCCAAGACCCTGTGGATAGAGTCAAAAGTGAATTTTTGAGGAAAAAAGTTCAAAATAATATCTTTTGGACCAAGAAAAAAGCGGCTTATTATGGAATTCGAATTTCTTCATCCAGATGAAGGGATAGGATTTAATTTTGGCATTATTCAAACATCTAGCAACTGCTATTCTTAGGATCAAGTCAAAAATTTTGCAACTTCTTGGACCTAGCCATTTTCTGCTTGGAGAGGGGGATCTAGATCTCTCTGTTTTTCTACAAATTGAGCCTGAGGTTCCTCATTGTAATCATCTTTAGATGGTGTAATTGGCTCTTGAAGCTCTGAAACATTATTTTTTCTACGTAATAAAATCAAAGTCTTTGGGGGCGAAGCTATTTGTGTATGTCTTTAGCTTGTTATGGTAAATTTATTTTAATGATTTGTATTTAAATTTCTACTAGGTTTTAATTTGTTATTTCAATAGCCATCTGGATTTGTTGTAGCTTGTTTGCTCTTGCATTTGGATTGGGAAACACATTTGATTAGGCGGATCTAGTGGATCCTTTCTTGGACACTTCCCTTTTGCTGTGTTAACCCATCCCTATTGAAAGTTGAAACCAACGTGGAAAAAGTCGAAGTCGGGACTAAATCGGCAAGGGTCCAAAAGTTGAAAAACTCGTTAAAGTCGGGAGTTTTTTGAAAAAGTCGGCAAAATTAAAAAAAACACAAATATTCCCTTTTTTGTTTAGCATCTAGAGTATCCACAACATCAAATAAATGCATTTCCACATAAACATGCAAAGAAAGCTAATATATAATATGTATATGAAGTCTAGTGCTACATCACATATCAAAATAGTGAATCAACTCTTGAATCTTGAGTCTTGTCTGAGTCTCAACTCTCAAGAGTCAAAATATCAACAAAAAATATAATAAATGTATATCATGAGTCATCTACATGTCATAAAGTAGTCAGTCACTGAGATCCTCTGCGCCTTTTACGAGAATAGGGAATGGCTTTGCCTTTTCCTCTAGAGGAAGAAGGCCCAGCCCCTGGACATACAAATGGAGTCAGTCGTCCTCTAGATGGCGATAAAAGAGGTGGCCTCTATCCTATGTTGCTGTTGCCCATCCTAGATGGTGTCACCTCCTCCTCATCATCCTCATCCAGCTCAGCCTCCTGACCCTAATGTTGCTCCTCCTACTCTACCTCTGGCTCTCCCTCCCCTGCAACTGCTACCTCCTCTGTATCCACATCTAACCAATCCGGGATCGAGTCCATGGTCGCCTCTCAGTCTCGATCCTCCATGCAGTAGTGGTATCAATACTGTCCAATGAGATGGCTTCCACATCAGGAGGTTTCTGAAGTTGTTTCACCCACAATCGAAGATTGTAGTAGACGTAGACCATGTCATTGATACGTTGGGACTCCAATCTATATTAGGGTCATAGACTGTAAATTAGTACTTAGAAAATTTAAATATCAAAAATAATCAAAATGAATTCAAAAATGTAATTTGAATTTTTTTTAGTTGTTGCGCTTTTTGCTGTGTATTTTGTCAAAAACACTCCAGTTTTTCTCATACCCAGAGGAACTGCATGTTTCGCTGAGCACTGGAATGACAAGCTTTTGGAGATGGGGTACTCTGCCACCATAGCTTGTCCACCAAGCATCTAAAAGTTAAAAGAAAAATGAGAAACATAAAAAAAACATTGAAATTATAAACTTTAAAGTTTGAAACAAACTAAAGCTTACCTGGCATTTTGGTCGTCCTATTCTTAATAGCCATGGTAAAACCAAATGTGCCACCTCCCATCCTATATACCTCCATTTCTTTAGAAATATCTTGACATTCTTGCTCAAATGCCACCATTCTCTCAACACAAGTGAAAAACGCATCCATCACCTCGACATCAAATCTGAAACCATAGGCGTAAGAAAATTTGGGGTTAAGGTAGATACCTGTAGCATGAATGGGGCAATGGAGGGTATTGTTCCATCGCTCATCAATCACTCTCCATATGCCCTGTTTCTTTCTCTAACCCCTTGCGTCCCTTATCTTCATAATAAGCACGAGTGGCTTCTTTGGCCCTATTCATGGCCTCATACAAGTAGCCCATTGCGGGCTTTTCTCCATCAACCAATCGAAGAACCCTTACCAAAGGTTATGAAATGGCAAACACCTCCTCTGCTCTTGCCCAAAAGTTTTGATCATATAAAACTAGTCTGCATATACCCTCTCCCTCTGGTTTGCGGCTAATAAATAAAGCATGCCAATCTGGTGAAAGAAACATGCTCTTCACATCCCACATAGAATTCAATAGAGACCGAAGAAATATGAAAATAGTGGAAAATCGTGTAATGGCAAGACGCAACAACTCTTTGTTTTTGGCGAATTTTCTCATCAAGCTAAGCACAAATGCTTGATTATATATAAATTTTGTTATGCTCGTAGATGATTCAACAATATCCCTCACAATAGGAATCTTACCTATATC